>PITA01034120.1:0-11993 GCA_004023965.1 Spilogale gracilis | reverse complement strand
CCGGCCTGTGACAGACTGTACCTGGAATACTCTGAAAAAGCAGCCGGTAAAGGGCTTTGGGGACTATATCTCTCACAACGAGCCCTTCAGTAATGAGGTCCACAGCCCTTGAGGTAAGTGGTTTGCTGACAACCCCAGCACAAGGTAGTGATCCAACTGTTAAAACATTCATTCACATGTGAAAAACCAGGATGCTATACAATTAAAGTGGAATGCCCTAGCCAATAGGATGATTCAGGCATTTGAAATGTATGGAGAATGATATAATGTAATGACAACCCAATAACATAACTAGTTGTCGCTAAATTGCACTGATGCTCTAAAGGCTGGTACTGCAAAACTGAGGGCAAGTAACCAACAACGGTAACAAAATTTAAAAAAAAAAAACAATTTCTTTATTAGCTTACAAAGAAGTCCTTACCTCATGCAGTGAACAAGCACAAAATTCTGGCACAGGATTTGACAGTCTCAGTAGCTAAAATCCAAAGACACATGGTTATTCAGCAGGGACAGGTCTGTTACAGCGAAATCAGAATTCTGATGAAGAGAACCGGGGATCCCGACACACAACCGAGTAGATATTTCTGATATTCGGACCTCCCTAGACCTCTTCTGAATCTTCTAAGCCTGAAGAAGTGATCTCAACCTCTCCATTAAGAACTATCAAGCTCTCACCACCATGAGCAGCAAAACAGAAGGAAAAAAAAGAGACCTTTCTCCACAAGACAATCTATGTCCACCTCAGGAGATATCCCCAATTCTACTCTGGCCCTCAGGCCTATAAAGGAGTTAAGTCACAGCCAGAGACATGTTAGGTCTGATAAGAGAGGAAATTACCCCAAAGGAGCTGCAAGTCCTAGACAGCCTGAAAGCAGAACTGGGAGATAAATCTAGACCAGGAAAACCAAAAATAAGACTGAATATATCAGAACTTGTTGACCTGCTGCACCCTCTCAGAACACAAGACATAATATTTTGGTAAGGACCCCAGAAGATGGTGCAAACTCACTGCTAAGGTGGCTCCAAAAAACCGGAAACAAGCAATGACCCACAACAACTAGAGTTGAAATGTCTAAATTGCAGAGACAGAATTTTGAGGAAGGGATTAAAGGCTCAGAAAAAACGGGCAGGCTAGAATGAACATATCCTATGAGGCCAGAAGATCCACCAAAGGATTATGGCCCACGGAAGGACCCAGAGGACACCTAGTCACCAAAGCCATCAGAAATACACTGGTCAGAACAGAACCAAAATCACTAAGAAAAAAATTCAGTGGCTCTCCTCTGCAGGCCAAGATCAATACAAAAAAGCCTGTCAGGGTCCCTGAGTGGCTCAGTTGGTTGAATATCCAAATCTTGATTTCAGCTCAGGTCATGATCTAGGGCTCTCTGGGATCAAGACCCATCAGGCTCCATGCTCAGCAGAGTCTGCTTGTCCCTCTCCCTCTGCTCCTCCCCGTCCCTCTGCTCCCATTCATTCTAAGATAAATGGATAAATCTTTAAAAAAAAAAAAAAAAAAAAAAAAAGCATGTCAGAGACATTAGCTTGCTGAAAGGAATGGGAATAGTGTCTTAAATACTATTTATATCCAAAGAACCCAATATTCAACCTGTATCACAAATAGTTAAGGTCCATCTCTCTATCAACTGTGGAAATAAACAGAACTTCTCACTACCAGCGGAAATCCTCCAGAACTTATGATGGGGATTCTCCATTAACATATCTCGGCCAAACCCCAGAGAGAAGAACATTCTGTCTTGACAAAAAGTTTACCAACTAAACTATATGCATTCCTTCTTCCCAACATTTAAAACCTCTGCCTTATGGCTAATATATGAGCTGCCATGAACCTCAGTTCAGGACAGGTGAGAGATGATGTCTACGTGATAATAAAGCAGAGATGGTTTTGAAGCAAAGGTTGTGGGAACTAGGAAAATGCAGAGACCGCTCACCACCATCCCAGAAAATGTGGAAGTGACACAGCTTTAGGGGGAAAAGTCTTAGCAAGAGAACAGGTATAAATTAAGACAAAGAGGTGGAGAGGTTGATTTTTAAAAGAGAGGAGTTTGTCACACAGAATTGAAACAAAATGGATATGTCCATCTTCACAGCTTTCTTTGCCTGATTAACTCCTACTTATCCTATAAGACCCATGTTAACAGCCTTGCCTTAAGAAGAGCTTTCCCTGTTCTTCACATCCCCTAAATCTTGACTTTAGGGTATCACCATAGCAGTGATGACAGAATGCATTCTTTTCTGTTGTAATTGTTTTTATTGAGCTAAAACGCACATACCATAAAATTCAAACTTTTAAGGTGCACAATTCAATGTTCTTGGTTTATTTACAAGTTGTGTGATCCGCTCCAATATCTAAGTCTGAAATATTTCAACACCCCAAAAAGAAGCCCCATACCCCTAAGCAGTCATTCTCCATTTATCCTTCCTTCCAGCCCTTGGCAACCACAAGTCCACTTTCTGTCTCTATGCATTTACCTACTTCGGACATTTTATATAAACAGAACTATACAATATGTAATCCTTTTGTCTGGTTTCTCTCACTTAGCCTAATGCTGTCAAGATTTATCTCCGTTGTAGCATGTGACAGTATTACTTCTCTCCTTTTTATGGGTAAATCATATTCCATTGTGTCTATATGCCACTTTTTTTTTTTACCCATTTATTGGATGATGGGCATTTGGATTATTTCCACTTCACAGTGACTATGAATAACACTGCTATGAACACTGGTGAACAAGTTTTTAAGTGGACCTATGTTTTCAATTCTTTTGGATATATGCCTAGAATGGAATTGCTGGGTCATATGGGAACACTGCACTCAACTTTTTGAAGAACTGTTGAACTGTTTTCTATTTTATATTCCCAGCAGCAGTGTAACTGTTTTTCATTTACCTAGCCCTCAAATTTCTTGAGGGCAAGGACTATCTTGTGTTCTACCATATCCCCAGCATTTGGCACAGTGCCTAATGCAATATGGCTGTGTATGAGTATTTGTAAAGTGAATGACTAAATTAAGAGCCCAATAATTTTTTTTGCCTTCTCTTGGAGAGACAGTTACCAAAATATGATTTCATCACAATGCTCCCTCCCAATACCTTTAACTTTCTACTCTCCAAACTCCTTCACTTCTGAAACTAATCTCAGTAAATAACATACTCTTAGGTATGAGCACTTCCTGAGATGGGTGCTGTATGATCACCAGACCAGAGCATTGGGATCTACAAAGGACTGCTCACTGGCACATTAGAGAAGTTAATATAATCTGATGGTAGAATCAAGTGTTTCCACATTGGCACCAACTGGCAGACAGGCAGATATTCAAGTATATTTTCAAAGTGATTCTCCTGCAAATATAGGCCCAAGCCGTATTTGACTCTCGGTCACCCCTGGTGGCGCTGCTGTCAGTAACACTACAATAGACCAGGGAGGGAAGGGAGTGAAGTGACTCCCACATGGGGCCAGAGGCAACATATGGGGCCCATCCCATTACAAAGGCAACCGGAGAAGCTCTGCAGATGAAAGGGCCTTCCGATTCTAGCAGCTCTGGGTGGGGATTAGCCTCCTGTGGTTGGTACTTAAGTACCCTGATGACTTCCAGCTCTGACCAGTTAAAGAGACTCTTGCACAAAGTAAATACTCACTTTGATCCTCAAACACAAAGTGGACATGATGTACACTTACACTTTAAACATGACCAACTTCTCTTGATATGAATTGGACACATCTCTAATAAAATATGAATATACATTAATTCCCTGTAAAATCTCACAAAAATCTCTCCATTTCCACTCCTGATAAACATTTACTGATACGGAAAGAAAAGACTCCCCTGATATTTTATATAAGACATATCACATTGTATACATATACTTTGCACCATTTCATTTTTTTAAATGTTTAACAATGTTGAATAAATTCTCAAACTTTTTTATAAATGACCTGCAATAAGCAGAATGCCCACCCCAAGGATGCCCATGCCCTAATTCCTAGAATCTGCCACCCTGTTACATTACATGGAAAAAGGGACTTTACAGATGTAATGAAGGTTACAGACCCTAAAATAAGGAGATGATCCGGATAATCTAGAGGGACTCAGTGACATCACATGAGCCCTTACAAGGAGAAATCTTTCTCTGGCTGGAATCAGGAAAGATGCTACAGAAGGAGAAGTCAGAGAAATTTAAAGGGTAAGAGAATTTCGAACTACTCTTGCTGGAAGGGGACCATATGGAAAGCAGGAGGACAAATGTAGGCAGCCTGTAGAACCCTGCAACACAGCCCCCAAAATGACAGTGGACAAGGAAATGGTAACCTCAGTTCCATAATCACAAGAAACTGAATCTGGCCAGCAACCGGAATGAATGTGGAAGCAGATTCATCCTCAGAACCTCCTGACCATGACTCAGTCCAGCCAACACCAAGATTTCAATCTTGTGATGGACTGAGCAGAGGTCCCAGTTGAGCCACTGTCCTCTTGACTTCTGACCCAAAGAACTATGAATAAATATATCCGTGTTGTTTTAAGCCACTGAGTTTGTAGGAATGTGTTATGGCAGCATCAGATAACTAATATATTACCAAATGTCAATATATTAAATTCCAAAATTCCATGGTAATGAAACACAATAACCACTAGGACAATCAATTAAAATTGCAAACTCCTGGAACAAATTCCCATTCCACTACCCAACGTTATTTATTATTATATATACATGGGAGGTTTCTACCCATTATTATGGGGTAGTTTTTAAAATTATATCTAAGAATAATATGTCAATTTCTAAATAATTGTCCTCTTCAACATGTACAACTTTAACATTATTTTTAAAACATAAATAGATAATTGCTTTGTCACATCTTTCATACTGGCTTATCAGTTGATACAGTTCACTTTAGGTGTACATCTCTTTTATAATACGTTTAATATATTTAAGTAGATTCCTATTTCATGGAACCCTATATTAATCGCATTAACAAAAGCCAGTGACCATTAATAAAGTTGAATGAAACAACGTTTCCAGAAACAGAAGCACATAAATGATACCAAAGACTATGATAGGTCTCAAAAGTAAAAGAATTCTAAAGCAAAATTCACTTATATTTTTAGTATATAAATACATAAAGCCAATAACACTGATTTACTTTTTGATAAGACTTTATTAGTCTAATGACAGTATTTTGGTATTTATGTTTCTAAATTAGTAGCTCCAAGCTATAGGTGACTTCTTGCAAGATTATCATAGTTCCTCCAGTCCCTGATCTGAAGAACACATGCTTAGGGTATTCCAAGTTCTACCTGCTCCTGCCAAAGTTTCTAAATTACAACTATGCCAATGAAATTGGACTTTTTGAGAGACTCTACAAGACGATATGAAATCTAGATTTGGAACACAGACACTTACTTTTTCTGAGTTCTTTCAGCCAGCCTTGCAATCTCTATCGCAGCCTTCCTTGCTTCAAAATCTTCCCTTTTTACCACCTCTCCAGTCCCTCGGTAGCCTAGCTCCACCAACTGGCGGGCCAGGCCTTCATCCTAAAAAGAAAAATAATTTTTAAGATTTGTGCATTAATTAAACATCTTAGTTTTATTCAATGTATACCAAATAACTGCTTTAAATGAAAAGTCAATTTATTTTTTTAAATGAGACATGTGAGATGTGAAGTCAGAATTCTAACAATACTTTCATCAACATCAGATCGTCACCCTTTCCCACAGATGAATAATAATAAAAAAAAAAGCAACAACATCAGTAACTAAATTTTCTCTAAGGGATTAAAGGACAAAAGTCTGTGTGTTTTTAAACCACTTATGAGAGCAGCTGTAGATAATTAATAGAGTATCTTTAAAACAATAAAACTGAGACAATAGTACTCATACAAGAAAGACTTTTAAAAAAAACACTTGCACAAGAAGAGAATTGGGTTGCTCCCATAAAGTGCAACATTTCAGAGACTTACTTGCTTGAAGTCAATGAACTGATGACACAGAGCATTAAAACTTCAAATAGAAAATAAAGAGCAGATGAATTTCCTATTTAACTGGAAAGATATTGTTTCCATATAACGTTGGTACCAATAAAAACAGCAAAGAAGAAACCCAGAAAGATGACAACAAAAAAGCTTCAAGCTGAAAAAAAAGTCCCCACAATACTTTAGCCCTTTAATATTTCAGCTACTTTAAGAAATCTCTCACACATTTGTGTCGCTTGCATAGCATATTCAAAAAAGAATACTGTTTCCCCATAATCTGAAGAGGTATCATTTTATGTTAAGTTACTGATACAAGGACTAAAGTATTACATAAAAATATGTGTAGGGTGCCTGGGTGGCTCAGTGGGTTAAAGCCTCTGCCTTTGGCTCAGGTCATGATCCCAGGGTTCCGGGATCGAGGCCCACATCAGGCTCTCTGCTCAGCAGGGATCCTGCTTCCTCCTCTCTCTCTGCCTGCCTCTCTGCCTACTTGTGATCTCTCTGTGTCAAATAAATAAATAAAAATTTTTAAAAAGGTATATATTAATAATGTTCCTTATGTTATCATCTTGTTTAAATATGAAATATTTGAAATACAGTGAAAACAGCATATATTTTATCGTTACAGACACTTCATACATCACTGTAGAATGCAAAAACCATCTGACAGGATTAAATGAGAAAATGTAAGAGGCCTGGTTAATAATTGAGTCAGCCCTTACAGGCTGGTTTAAAATTCAAACCAATGGGAAGAAAACATTTAGACATTATCAGCCCAGAAAACTTGCTACTTTCCTTTGATAAACATTAAAAACAAATACAGCTGACCCTCAAACAGCATGGGTTTGAACTATGCAGGTTCACTTACACACATTTTTTCCTCAATAAATATACTGGAGAATTCTTTAGAGATTTGCAACAATTTGAAAAAAAAACTCACAAATGAGTTGTGGAGCCTAGAAAGAGTGAAAGAATTATGCAAAAGTTACCTGTGTGTGTCATAAATGCATAAAATATAGGTAGATACTCATCTATTTTATCTTTTACTACCCTAAAAGATACACAAATCTATTATAAAACATTAAAATTTATCAACACTTACAGATGGTACACAATCTTTTCATTTTTCATTCTGGTATCAGTAACACGTGTAACATCTACAGTGGTCTATATCCTATAAGGCAATACCTACATAGGTATTGACAGATGATTTGTCTTATAAAGAGTTGATGTAAACGTACAACTTAGATAAACAACAGTCCAGTACTATAAATGTATTTTCTCTTCCTTGCGATGTTTTTTTCTTTTAAGATTTTATTTATTTATTTGAAAGAGAAAATGAGAGAGAGAGACCATGAGCAGAGGTAGGGGCAGACGCAGAGGGAGAAAGAGACTCCCCTGAGCAGGGCTCCATCCCAGGACCCCCCCGGGATCATGACCTGAGCTGAAGGTTAACCAACTGAGCCACACAGGCTCCCCTCCTTATGGTATCTTAATAACATTACCTTTTCCCTAGCTTATTGTATTGTAAGAATATAGCATATAAATACATGTGACATACAAAATATGTGTGTTTTATGTTCTCTCTTCAGCTGTTTATGTTCTCAGTAGAACTGCTGGTCAACAGCAGGCTATTGATAGTTAAGTTCTGGGGGACTCAAAAGTTCTCCACAGATTTTCAACTGCATGGGGGTCGGTGCCCCTAACACCCTTGTTGTCCAAGGATCAACTCCATGGATCTCTGTGTAGTAATGGGGATGTATTTGCCAAGCTAATATAGTGCAAACCACCAGGCCTTGGGAGGGCTACACATCTTTTTTACTGACTCATTTCAATGCTTATTATACTTGTTATTCTTAGGCTAGTTAGTGAGAACCACAAAACTAAGCAAATGCCTCCACCTAGTGGAATTAATATTTAATAGAAAAAACAATGAAGACTTTGGATTTGATTTACAAAAGACAGATGATTTCAGTGTAAGTTTTCATAAATATATTGCTTAAAGTGAGCATATAGGAAGAACTCAACTAAACTCTGAGGCCATGGGGTTTTTCTAGAACATAAATGACTTGCAGTCAACACAATATTTGATATAATAAAAGCCATTAAAAAGTTGCTCTATTAATTTCATATATGGAATGAATTGTGCATTTCTGAGCATCGTACCTGGGCCACAGAAAACCATCTGGCTATCTCTGCACTCATCTATATTAATGTATATTGCAACAAATAGCAGGATCTACTGAGAAAACAAGTAGAAAGCTGAAGTTGGTTGTCTCACCAACCATGACCACTAGTAGAATCATAAGTCATCTATCCACTTTAAATGGTCAATTATCTTTAAAGAAATTATCCTGAAAGAAACCTAAGAAATAAAATATTTTTTACTTATTCACATATTTAGCACTTCTGATGCTTTAGTCCCTTGTGTGGATCTGTGTTTCCTGCTGATATGATTTTCCTTTCTACCTAAAAAACTCTAATATTTGTTGTGGTGTAAGTCTGCCAACAACTAATTATCTTGCCTTTTGTTTGACTGAAAAAAATGGATTTCACCTTAATTTTTAAAAGACATTTTGCTGGAAACCTGTTCCGGGTTGACTTTTGAACTTTCAACACTTTAAAGATGTCACCCCTTTGTCCTATGCCTCATACTGCCTCTGAGAGATGTTTAGTCTTTCCTGTTTTATTTGACATAATGTGTCCTTTCATTTCTAGATTCCTTTAAGATTTTCTCTTTATCCCTGGTTTTCAGCAATTTTAAGATAGTCCTTGGATTGGTTTCTTTGTGTTTATTCTGTTGGGAATCCATTGTATTCCTTGGCCCTGCGGATTTATGGTGTTCACAAAATTTTGGAAACTTCTCAGTCATTACTTTTTCAAATATATTTTATTCCCTACTTCCCTCTGATCCTTCTGGGATTCCACTTAAAGTTTTTGGAAGGGCAAAAAGGTTATCATTTTCTATAAATCTCTAATGGTTTTGACTATAACACTACATCTTAGTAAAAACAGGCAATTAGCCATGATAATCCAAGTATATAAATAAAACAATAATCTTGTATCAATTGTCAATGTTTCTTCCCTTATGTGATCATGAGTCATTGACTTTTGGAGACCAAGAGTTTGGAGCAGGTTAACTATAAAAAGGCATCATACATAGCAGAACCCAGACATGGCTCACCCTTAAAGAGAAAAAGCTTCCTTGCTACACGTGAACCATAAAACATGTGGCAACCAGAGGCCACCCAAGTGGGCAGCAAATGTCTGAGCAAGACTTAATTCTGACTACACAACTATTCTTCTGCGACAGATGTTAGACATTTCTCAGCTGCTGGGAGAGATTTGGCCCCAAGGATATGCAACGGAATTGTGCCTTCCAGTTGCTGTGGCCCTGGACCTAGGCAGAATTGGACTGGGACTCCAGGGTTCCATCCCAGAAGCCCACAACAGCTGCCCAGGGTCATACCAATTTCTGGAAGACTATAGATCTGTGACCTTGCCTGCACGATTCACTCCCCTAACAGATCTGGGGCTGTACTGTCCCTAGTCTTTGAGCCAGAGCCCATGCTGACCCCCAGCCTGGTTGTGCCCCTGGGGCAAAGTACCATCCACACCGTTCCTCTAGTGGGATGAGGGTGAGGGGTAGGTAAAGATTGGAATTTGGTGTTATATGGAGTGAGCCAGACTCCTAACAGGTGAGTCTGGAATAAGGGGTAGCCAGCATCTGGGGCACCAAGGTATTTCTCATCAGAAGAGAGAGAAATAGAGAAATAGAGAAGGAAGGGAGGAAGGAAGGAAGGGAGGGAGGGAGGGAGGGAGGAAGGGAGGGAAAGTGGAGAAGAGAAGGAGGGAGAAAAGGAGGAAGAAAGGGAGGGAGGGAGAAAGGGAGGGAGAGAAAGAAGCAAGAAATGAGGGAAGGGGAGGAGGGAGGAAGGATGGGTGGGTCTATGGCAACTAGAACCCTTAACTTTGCCCATAGGCTACTGAGGCTCCCTTAGCTTTTGTGTCTTTGTTATTATGTTGTATGTTGCTGGAAAAGAGTTATTATTGTGGTTCAATCTTAGATTTATTTGACTAAATTCACTGATTTGTTCTAACAGGGTTCCAGTTTAATTTTCTTGTATTCTCATGGCAGATAATCACACTGCTTTTATAGTAATATTCTGACTTCTTCCAAGTATTTATGGCACTTTTCTTTTATTATAGCATTGCTGTGGTCAGACTACCAGTAAAAAGTTAAGAGTACTCGCAAACATTTTTATCACGTTTCTATTCCAGTGCTAAACTTTCAAATGTTTAACCACTGATTATGAAGTGTACAAGTATGTGCTATATACTCCTCATCAAGTTATGACATGAGTTTAGAATTTTATCCTACGCTTTTTCTGCATCTACAGAGATTATATTTTTTCTTTTTAAATTTAAGTCATGGGAAAATATATGAAGCATGTGCTCACATTACAAAATCAGAAAAGAACAGTAGGTGGTTTTAGAAGTCCCTGATTTCCCCCCAAGGAAAAGACTTTATTTTTCACTTCCATTTGAATGCTAAATTATCTACTTTAGTCAGTCCAGGCAGGAAACAGATGACACATTTAAATGGAGTAACTAAGGAAAATTGAGTGGCTGAGTTAATTAACAAAGGTACAGACAGAGTTAAGAGAAATCCTAGAGAGATAATGAAGCACCCTGCAGCTAACTACAGCAATAAGCTCTTAAGGGCCACTAACTAGTCAAAAAGAGGTAAGAGGAGGGAGTAGTTAATAGAGCCCAGGGAAACAGCTACATGACCCAACCCTAAATTGTGGCTTTTCAGAAAAAATATCCACTGCTAACCTACAGCACAGTATGAAAGGAATCTGGGGGAGAAAAACTACCTAAACTCTCTCTTTTGGCTTTTAATTTCTTGCTGGTGCCTCTAATTGGCTGAATCCAACTGGCCAAAGGGAAAGGGGGCCCAGTTGAAACAGAAATCAAACTTGGGACAGAAAGCAAGTTGAGGTGGACAGAAGGTAGATCTCAAAGGTCAAACAGAAAATATCTACTCCAACCAGGGAAAGAATTCTGGTTCTAAATAAAATTTTCCAGAAGTGTAAAGCTATTACTCCATTTTCTTTTAGGAATCACTCCTGAGACTACAGTCTAAGATCAAGCTGACTTATCAGTAATTTGTTGGTAAATTATTTTTTTTAATTTGGAAAAAATACACAAAATATAAAATTAACCATTTGAAGTGTATAGTCCATTTTAAGTGTATAATATTAAGTACATTCATACAGTTGAGCAATCATTGCCACTGTCAATCACCAGAACTCTTTTCATCTTATAAAACTGAAACTCTGTACCATTAAACAGTAACTCCCATTCTCCCTTTCCCCGGGACCCTGGCAATGACCATTCTACTTTCTGTCTCTCTGTGAATCTGACAATCCTAGGTATCTCATAAAAGTGAAATTACACAGTATTTGTTTTTTCGTGGCTAGATTATTTCAGTTAGCATAATGTTCTCCAAGTTCATCTATGTTGTAGCATGTGTCAGAATTTCCTTCCTTTTAAAGGCTGAATAATATTGCCTTGTAAATAGATAGCACATTTTTTTATGCATTGATCCATCAACAGGTACTCGGGTTGCTTCCACCTTCTAGTGAAAGGATGCTGTAACGGCCCCCACCCTACAAAATGTCAGAGCAGACCCTAGTCCTGTTATCTGAGCCCAGCAACCGGCAGGCAGTTACCCAGCCCCCTCAAGCCCTGCGGAGAACAAAAGAAATTCCATAAGACTGTGTGTATGCAACTCCTCACATACCCCTTGCTAACCCAAATTAGGACATATGTTCCCCTGCAAAGGCGGTTGGGGAAACGATTGGCTGCCTGCGTGCAGACCATGGCTGTAGTGTCTTAAACTAATTGGCTGTCAAGGTGCGGGCTTTGTTGTAACGGACACTGTAATAATATATAAGGCCACCCCCGGAAAAACTCGGGGCTCCCAGCTGCTGACTGGT
>PITA01034119.1:0-11965 GCA_004023965.1 Spilogale gracilis | reverse complement strand
GATCCATGAGGTCAAAATTACTTTCAGAAAAACACTAAAAATCTTTTAACTTTTTCACTGTATTGACATTTGCAGTGATAGGTACAGAAGCAATAGCGAGTAAAATAGCTGGCACCTTGACATGATTCAAAAGTAGTGTGCTGTGCTAGTAGACACTGCATTTTCACTGCTATACACTCACAGTTAAAAAAAAAAAAAAGCCAGTTTCACCTGAGAATACATGTGACTAAGCAATCAAAAATATTATTTTTATTAAATTTCATGGTTGAGTACATATCCTGCTGCATACCAAACTATGACTGCAATGAAAAGCACTTGTATGTGAGGTGAATTGTGAGTTAAACTGGCCACTTTTTTTTCATGAAACACAATTTTTAATCAAAAGAACAACCAATGGACAAGCTACGGTTATTCAGACTTGGATATCTGGCCAGTATTTTCTCAAAAAATGAATGAAGAGGGACGCCTGGGTGGCTCAGTTGGTTAAGCGGCTGCCTTCGGCTCAGGTCATGATCCCGAAGACCCGGGATCGAGTCCTACATCGGGCTCCCTGCTCGGTAGGAAACCTGCTTCTCCCTCTCTCACTCCCCCTGCTTGTGTTCCCTCTCTGGCTGTGTTTCTCTCTGTCAAATAAATAAACTCTTTAAAAAAAAAAAATGAATGAAGAGAGCCAGTCAATTTAAGAATACCAAGTGATAGTATTACTGCCAATGACAACATTTATGCTTTCGAACTGAAATTAAATATTTGAAATATTAGCTTCCATCTCTGTGAACCTGACTAACTTTTCTGATTCAATTTATGGTAATATGAACAAACATGGAGTTTTTTGACATTATATAATGAAATATATTTGCATTCACATAACTCCGTGAACCAATATTTTTCAAATGACCAATGTACAATGTAACAAAATGATGCATGGATAAAAGTAAATTGTGGGGCGCCTGGGTGGCTCAGAGGGTTAAGCCTCTGCCTTCGGCTCAGGTCATGATCTCAGAGTCCTGGGATCAAGTCCCATGTCAGGCTCTCTGCTTAGCTGGGAGCCTGCTTCCCCGTCGTTCTCTGCCTGCCTCTCTGCCTATTTGTGATCTCTCTCTGTCAAATAAATAAATAAAATCTTTTAAAAAAAAAGTCAATTGAAAGTTCAAGAGAAAGAAAGAAAGAAAGAAAGAAAGAAAGAAAGAAAGAGAAAGAAAGAAAGAAAGTTAGTTCAAGATAGACCAGTTGCTATAGACTAAATGTTTGTGTCCCTCCAAATTCATATTTGGAACTTTACTGTATTGGTAATTGTACTGGGGCCTTTGGAAGGTGATTAGGTCCTCTCTCTATGGAGCTTTTATGCCTTTTATGCCTTGTGAGGACACTAAGAAGATTGTCACTTATGAACCAGAAAGCAGGCTTTTACCAGACACCAAATCTGCTGGTATTTTGACCTTGGTCTTCCCAGACTCCAGAAATATAAGAAATAAATTTCTGTAGTTTATAAGCCACCCAGTATATGGCATTCTATGCTATGGTTATAGCAGCCCAGCAGACTAAGAAATCAATTAATTTTTTTGTAACAGAGTATGAAAAATTCATTGATATGGATTCTGATTCCATATTGAAGCTTAGCTTTGAAGCATTAAGACATCACCATTTGTCAAGTTTTGGTGTAGTGTAAAAGAGAATATTATGCATTGCATGAAAGGCTATTAAAATACTCTTCTTTTTCCAATTACCTATTTGTGGGAGACTAGATTTTTTTTTGTACATACTTCAACTAAAATAGCACATCAAAACAGAGTGCATGCACAGGTACAAATGAATCCAGCTCTCTTTTATTAAGCCAAACATTAAAGACATTTGCAAAATGTAAAACATCAAACTTTTCTCACATAATCTTTTTTGTTTTGGAAGATAAAATTATTTTTTATAAAACTATAATGGGCTTAAGACTATTTCAACATAATATTAGAGTTTTGTTTTAATTTCTAATGTGATAAATATCAACAGATACACTCTACATGAACACAGTTCCTTAGCTTCCTCAGGAATTTTTAAAAGTGTAAAGGTATCTTGAGACAAAAAAATTAAGAACTGACATAAATGTTTTAGAAGAAAAAATATATATGATATAAGAATTGATATTAACAACTTCATTATTTCAGAACACTTAAAAATGTTTCTCTGACCTGACTTTATAATGTATGGTTTTCTAATTTTGGTACTACCCTTGAAAATAAGAGCATAACAAAATCTAAAGGCCACATTAACTGATAGTCATTGAACTCCTCTGCTTTCTGCTCAGAAATACAGACTTGAGGGCTTGCTGTATTTTGCTTTAGCTTTCTTATCTCTAGCAAGTTTGCACTGGAAAAATATTTACTCCAACTCTAAGATTTATATTATCTCCCTTCTATTTTCTCAGTGCACAATTTCCTCTATTTTAAAATTATGATTGGCATTCAATTTTGAACATAATGCATTTGAAATCTTGTGCAAAATCCAAATGAAAATCTGCAGTAGTGAGCATAATACAGAGAAGTTGGACCAAGCATATCTATTTGGGAGATTCCTTCAAATGCAGACACTAGCAGAAGTTGAAGCCTTGAATGAGAATTTGGAAAGAGAGAAAGAGGACAATGAGTAGAAACGTGTAGAATACCTTCATTTAAGGGAAACATGGATGAAAATGAATGAACAAAAGAAGACCCAAAAAGAGAGTCAAAGGTTTAAGAGAAAAAAACAAAACTGTGACTTGGAAATAAGAGCCTGTTCAACAGTGTTGTTTTGACACAGTAAGACTGATTAAATGAGGAGGAGTGGTTCATTAGAAGGTCATTAATGATATAACTAAAAACAATTTTGGCTGGGTTGTGAAGGTAAAAGTCAAATGATAAAAAGTTTCAGAGAAAACAAATGAAGACACTGGAAACATTAAACTTGACCTAATATATCTGGAAGTTTGAAGTTAAGAATAGAGGCTAATAATCAGCTTTCATAATTCTAGTTGCACTTACTAGTGGGTATTACTGCTTTCATTCATTTTGGGTTTCACTATTAATAAAAAAGCAACAACAACAATGGATGAGCTATGCACAGGGAGCTACAAGGCCCCGAATCACCCTGCCAGGGCTACTTGAACAGAACATCACAGCCTAAATGGCTTAAACAACAATTATGTTCTCGCAATTGTAGAGGCTAGAAGTCCAAGATCAAGGTGCTGGCAGGGTTGGTTTTGGGTAAGATTACTCTCCTTGGCTTGCAGATGACCGCCTTCTCATTGTGTCTTTACATGGCCTTTTTTTCTGTTTGTATACATCCCTGGTGTCTCTTCCTCTTCCCAAAAAGACACCAGTCCTATTGGTTTAAGGCCTCACCCTTCTTTCCTCATTTAATTTTAATTACTTCCTTAAAGGCCCTACCTCCAAGTAGAGTCACATTGGCGATGAAGACTTCAACATGTGAATTTCAGAGGGAACACAATTCAGTCTATAAAAGGCGCGTGGAAGGGCACCAAATATTAGGTGAAATGTTAGAGGTCTAGCTATTTGATTTCTAAAGGATAGGAAGTTCAGATGAAAAAAAATGACAAATAAAATTACAAGTCAATTCAGAATAGAAAGCTCAGGAGGCACAATAGAACAAACAGTACATCCAGGACTTATACATAGTGTATATTCAGTATGTGTGGCTGGGACAGAGAACACAAGTAGAGGAATCATGCAAGAGAGATGCAGGAGTCAGATCTCTCTGTAAGGAATGAGGAGATGACTTTACATCAGAGACAACCACAGCAGTAACAACAGTGCCACAGAACTGATAATTAATAAATGGCTTCGCATTTCTTTAGTAGTATTTTTGAAGCTTTTATTATGAAAAAGGTTATGGTGAAAAGTGAATCCAATAAATTATTTGCTCAAAATTAGAATCAGAAACCTGATATCTGGATTTCCAATTTAGTCTTCTGATAGGCTTGCTCTCTCAGACAATTCAATAGAGTTTTATCCCAATGGCCAATAAAATAGAGCACTATGTACTATTTCTCATTTTATTCCATCAATATTCTTCGGATAACAGTGGCAGTGTAGAAAGAATGTGGCTATAGAAAGGGACACTTATAAAATCAAAGGGTGGTTCCAGCAGAGACACTGGCTTGTGTTTCTGACTTTAACTGAGGGAACACATTTTATATGTATTGCTGAGGTACTGAGAGCTTCTCATTGCTCACAATTAAAATGGGCTCATACACTCAAATACCAGAACAAATTCTGAAATCAAGAAGAGAAAGAGAGATTCAGAGCACAAGAAGGATTCGTTGTGTCTTTGCTGCTCTGAAGAAAGTAGGGGTGGGAGGCACGTGCAAAGGAAGGTAGGTGGTCTGTGGGAGATAAGACTGGACCCCAGCCAATAGCTAGCTAGGAAATGGGGGACTAGATGAACTGAATTCAGCCAGTGAACTTAAAGACAGATTCTTCCTCAGAACCCCAACATAAGAGTCCAGCCTGGCTGATATCTTGATTTTGTCTTTCTAAGACTCTGAGAATCCAGCTGAGCCATAATAAACTCTGACCTAGAGAACTGAGGGACAGTAAATTTGCATTGATTTAAGTTACTATATTTGCAGTAATTTGTTACACAGCAATAGAAACTAATATAGTTAAAAATGTTCTGGCCCCAAAACAAGAAAAATGGGTTCAATTTTAGATACAGGTAGGAAGGCCCCATTAGGTTTCAGGACTTAAGAATATTCTCTGGTGCTTTCATCTCTGATTCTGGGATCTTAGCTCTGAGTCATCCTTCCTTTTTCATGAAAGGTAGATCCTGTTTGCATCTGACTAGTATCATCAGACCCTACTTTCTGCCAGGAGAATTTAGGGATGCTGAGAGTCTTCTTTTATTTCGTATTCTTTCTGCCACTTTCAGTCCTAGCTGGCAGTTCTCCTGCTAATAAAATATTCCCAAGTACCTTGTGGCTTAACGAGAATTTCTGGAGAGTTTATTCCATCAGACAAAAGTCTCACTCATAAATTTTTTTCTGAGATAATTCCTTTTCTATTTTCAGCTTGAGCAGAGATATATAAGGAACACTGGCAATAAGCTTCTTAGAGAGGTTGTCAGGTCTAATTGAGACCTATGAGGCACACCTTTGATCTCTGGTGATTGAACACTGATCTTTCGGTCTTTCTAGAATGGCAGCAAAATGTTGTATAGACAAAACCCCACCTTTTACTCAGTGTCACATTTTCGGGAATAGTTTCTTAATTTTAGCAAGTTTTGCCATCTCTATAGGCTGAGAATTTCCCAAATCAGCAGTCCTGGGTCCTTTTTGGTAAATGGTTCTTTCTTCAATGTCTTTCTCTTCTTCTTATGTTTTACTATAAGCAGAAAGAAGTAACCAGGCCTCACCTTCAACCCTTCATATAGAGATCTCCTCAACTCAAATTCCAAGTTTATTATTTACAAGTTCTGCTTTTTATGTAATAGCAAGAAACTACTTTTTTAAACTTTTCACTACTACACATAACAAGGCTTTCCCTTTCTCCAGTGTTCAATAGCAAGTTCCTTGTTTCTTGGTGAGCCCTCAGCAGCAGCATTTGTTTCTTTAAGATTTTATTTATTTATTTGAGAGGGAGTGAGCACACACACACACACAAGGTGGGGAGAGGCAGAGGGAGAAGCCAACTTCCCACTGAGCAGGGATCCCAGGGCAGACCTTAACCAAAGGCAGATGCTTAACTCACTGAGCCACCCAGGCACCCCCCATCAGCAGCATTTTTCATGCCTGTATTTCTACTAATGGTCTTCTCAAAGCAATCAAGGCTTTTTCTATCATGTTTCTCAACCTCAGTTCATTACCTGATTCCAAATCCTCTTTTACATTGTGGGCATTTGGTCTGGTGGCATTGTGGATAACAAAATCTACTACAGAATAAATTGTCACAAATTTAGGAGCTTAAAACAACATGCACTTAATATCTCACAGTTTCTGTACATGAGAACTCCAGCCAGGCTTGAGTGGGTTCCAATTATTCAAGGCTTAAATAAAGGTATCTGCCGGTTGTGCTTTCACCTGGAATTCAAGTTCTTCTCCCAGGCTCATTCTTGCTGTTAGCAGAATTTTGTTCCTTGCAACCATAGGACTAAGATCCTCATTTCTTTGTTGGCAATTAGCCAGGAGTTACTGTTGGCTCCTTGCAGCCACTATCCACTCCTTGCACATTGCCCCCTTCCATCTTCAAAGTCAGCAGTGGTGTATCAAATCCTTCTTGAGCTTTGAATCTCTTTGTATCCAAAAAGAAAAAAAAAAGATTCTACCTGAAAATCATCACTTAGGGTTGGGTTTAGTCCAACTGTGAGGCTTGAACTGCAGATGTTCCACTTCTATTTAAGGTATAATTTTTGGACTTTAGTTTTAATATAAACTTTTATAAAGCTTATAAAGTTTAATATAAACTTTTATAAATCTTTTCTGCCTTGGTCTGAGAGCATATTTTTATTAAGAAACTTTCTGCTTTCCAACCTCTATCTCTCACTATCATGGTAGCCCCTTGTTCCTCTGCATTCAGGAATCATGTGAAGCTTTCTTTTATGTAACCTGTGTACCTATCTGAAAGTCTTGCTTTTATCTTATCAATTACAGATTACAGACTGAAATGCCAGGCACTTACTTATGTGACATTTCTCAATTCTTCTGGAAGCAAATAATAAATGTATATAAATAAATACAAGTAATAAAATAAGTCCTTGTTTTAATTAGGATTTAGTCAAATTAAACTACCATGTGCTATAATACTTGTTCATTTCACAAAGATTATATTAAATAAGAACTATGGCTTCAGCAGCTATTACTAATGTCAGTTAATACATATGAAATTATTTTTATAAAAAGATCATGTTGATGTATGTTCTAACATACACATAGTTATTTTTTAATTATTAATTAAAATTATACAAAAACTCCACTTTCCTGTTTGAGAGAAGATTCTTTAACCACCAATAACTAAAGAAGATGAAAATAAGCTGCTTTTAACCTCTTTAAATTAAAAGAATTTAATCAGAGATAGTGACAATTTGATTTAATCAGAGATAGAGTGACAACTTGATTAAAATCATAAGATTTTTAAGGAACTAGAAAAAAGAAATTGTCCTTTGTTATGTATTAATTTATAAAAGTAATAATTTTATCCAGAGTCAAGTGAATTATTAGTCTTTGTTCAACTATATTTTCTGTACCTTAACTCTTCAAAGTCCTGTTATGTTAAGTAAAAATATAATTTTTAATATAGAATATAGAGTCTAACACTGAAAAAAAGTCATTGCAGATGGCCATATTTTTCTTTAATCTTTTGCAAATCTTTCTGACTATATGTTAAGCAGCACATTGAATTTAAGGGGAGTTCTTTATTTTATTTTATTTTTTTAAGGGGAGCTCTTTAAATCAGGGACTCTTAACCTGGAGTCCCATGACCTAGAAAGGCACTATTACTTTAAAATTAACACAGACTTCGTGTACATTTCCCTCCTTCCTATTCCCCTGGTGGAGAGTTCAAATTATTTGTCAAATTCTCAAACCTCCCTATTTATAGTACTTAAAAATCTTAACAATAATATTCAGCATTTCATCTGTCAAAAGGTGAAGTCAGGCTATTTTTCCACCCCTTGAATCTGGTCTGTCCTCCTGAATCACTTTGACCTATAAAACATGGCAGATGTGACATGGTGTGAGCTCCAGACCAAGGCCTCAAGAGACTTTCCAGATTCTGCCTTAGCTCTCATGGAACTCTGTAAAAACCATAGAAAGAAAGCCCAGCCACATCATGGGCCAACCCTGCTGGTGACCCAAACATGGGAGTGAAACCAGCTGACTACAGCTACATGAGGGGTCCCAGGGAAGACCAGCAGAACCACTGAGTCAATCCACAAAAATGTGAAAGATAGTAAATCTGTGTTGTTCTAAGCTACCAAGCTTTGGTGGTTATGGTATGTGATGTAGCAACAGATAAGTGATCCACCAAAAATCTAATACGTCTCAAAAAGCTAGATTAGAGGGGCATCTGGGTGGCTCAGTCGTTAAGCCTCTGCCTTCGGCTCAGGTCATGATCCCAGAGACCCGGGATTGAGTCTCACATCGGGCTCCCTGCTCAGCAGGAAGCCTGCTTCTCCCTCTCTCACTCCCGTGCTTGTGTTCCCTCTTTAGCTGTGTTTCTCTCTGTCGAATAAATAAACAAAATCTTTAATAAAAAAATTTTAAAAAGCTAGATTAGAGGCAAACAGCAAGTTTCCCTTCAAATACTTCCCCTTACTACAGAGCCATTTTGACCAATGTGCCCCAAACACAGACTCCTTATGAACATTTTGATGCTAGCTTCTCCTTCTAAGTCAAAAGGAGGCGATATTTATTTTCAGAAAAATGTATTACTTTACAGTGCTTTCATAATTATAAAAAATCATTTGAAATCATTTTATTATAGATGTTTTCTTCGAAGTAGTCAAAATTACCAGGATCTTTTTATCAGTATAAGAGCTCACAGGCCTAAATCCACATTCAATTTCTCAGGCTAGGCATCCACTTTTGCGGGTAGTGTTTGCTCTGCTCTATCATTGTCTGATTTTTCCTTTTACCTGATTTTTCCTCCTTGACTTAGAGAAGTTAGGAAGCCATTGGGGGTGAAATTGACCTATGCCATTGTGGGAACTAGAGCCCAGGTCTGGGAAATCTTGTGCTCTAACCGGAGAAGAACAAGAATTCTGTGCCTCAGCCGACTGTCAACCAGGAGGCAGTGTTTCTTTTGCTGCCTTGTAAGCTTATCTCGCTAATTTTCTTCATCCCCAGTTCTTACAGTAGTCAAGGTGGAATTTCTCTACACTCTCAGTGCAGATATAGGGACTCTCTAATTTGAAGTTTTAAAAGTTGTCTTGGAGGAGGAGTCTCCCTCTGAGAAAGTGACCATTTTAGGTTCACTGTGTCTTGTCTCAAAAGTAGTTATATACCTAGATCACCTATTATACATCTTTGCCCTGTTTATTTTCCATCTAAATAGATGCATATAATGTGAATTTAATTGTTATCTAATTTAAACAGAAGGTGATCTCAATTCAGTTGTCACTTCTGATTTAAAGATAAATGATGGTGCTTTTCTTTACTTTTTTTAAAAATTAATTTATTTATTTTGGAGAGGGGGAGAGAGTCCTTTTTTAAATTTTTATTTTATTTAAATTTAATTAATTAACATATAGTTTATTATTAGTTTCAGAGATAGAGTTCAGTGATTCATCGGTGGTGTATAACACCCAGTGCTCATCACATCATGTGCCCTCCTTCAAGCCCATCACCCAGTTACCCCATCGCCTACCTACTTCCCCTCCAACAACCCTCAGTTTGTTTCCTATAGTTAAGAGTCTCTTATGGTTTGTCTCCCTTTCTGATTTTGTCTTAGTTTATTTTTCCCTCCTTTCTGCTATGATCCTTTGTTTTGTTTCTTAAGTTCCATGTATGAGTGAAATCATGACAATTGTCTTTCTCTGACTGACTTATTCCACTTAGTGTAATACCCTCCAGTTCCATCCACGTAGTTGCAAATGGCAAGATTTCATTTTTTGGATGGATGAGTAACATTTCCTTGTATATATATGCCACATCTTCTTTATGCATTCATCTGTCGATAGACATCGAGGCTCTTTCCGTAGTTTGGCTATTGTGGACATTGCTGCTATAGACATTAGGGTACAGGTGCCCCTTTGGATACTATACTTGTATCCTTTGGGTAAATATCTAATAGTGCAATTGCTGGGTCATAGGGTAGCTCTATTTTTAACTTCTTGAGAAACCTCCATACCATTTTCTAGAGTGACTGTACCAGTTTTCATTCCCACCAACAATGTAAGAGGGTTCCCTGAAGAGAAAGAGAGTCTTAAGCAGGCTCTGCATTAAGTTCCTGAGGGGAACTCAGTGTCATGACCCAGAGATCACAACCTGAGCCAAAGTCAAGAGCCAGGTGCTCAAGAAAGTACCCCACCCAGGCACCCCTGGTGTGGATTTATATAATGATTTATTTAATTGTTATGTGACATTAAAATACTTAGCTTACTTTTACACACATATTCTCATTAAAATATATTTTCTACATCTTTCACTTAACTCACCGCCTGTTTTTCTATTAGGTTTTCATTATCAGTATCTTTATTAGTTTATTATCAATGTTAACAGAAATGTTATATTTTTAAGACAAATTTAAATAAACTTTTCTTTCTAAAGTTTGGAATGTTAAAATAAACAAAACAGAACTACTTGGTGAATATTAAGTTGAAAGTAAATAATCTAGTACCAATAAAATGAAAGAAATAATTGACTTTCTCATATAATGTGCCTCCCCCAGGATTTAAAAGGAATCTTAATATTTTATTCTAAATTTCTAATCCCTCTATTATTTTTCTTGTGACACCCTTCTTAGTTTTATTGAACTTTTCCCTCAGTATACATAGCATGAACCATTTTGATATCATTTTGATAATGATATGCATACCCCAAAATAATGTGTTTCTTTATCTTTCTGAAATTCTTTCTTTGACCATCTCTAGCCCTGGTTTGTCCTCCTTGTTTGCTTTCTCTATTCCTATCCTAATAAGATTGGGCATTCCTAGAGAAAGTCACAAAATTATGCACATAATGCTCTCTTCCTAATGCACTCTGTTTCTTTTTACAAATGGAGCTGGGTTTTTCAGGATAGCAATGTGTCTAGCTAATATAATACATTTCCCAGCTTATCTTGGTAGTTCTGGTAAGTTAGACATGTGCTGAGAATTACTGGAAAAGTTTTATTTTTCTGACATAGGTTCTATGCACCTCTTATTCTCTACATTTTCCTCATCTTCTTTCTGTCTCCAAAATATGAGAAGAATATGAGATATGAACCTAAAAAACTAGAGGAAGAATGCCATGTTGACACCATGTGAGGTGACCAACTGCTCTGGTTTACCTAGGGACCAATGAGGTTTCCTAGATGTGTGACTTCCAGTTTTAAAGCTGGAACAAGTTGGTCATCCCACCATGATGTGACAATGAAAATGAAAGATATATACTTAGGATGGCAGAAGATAAGGAAGAGAAAGATAGAAGGGTGATTCCTGATGGCACTTTAGAGGTACTGTATGAGCCATGCAATCCAGGTTTTTTATTACATAAGAGAAAAGTAATATGCTAGAACCTGATTTATATATATGAGATATCATATATATGTATCATATCTATATATGATATCATATGCCTATCTGGACTGAGAAACATCCTTGTTGAATAAAGGTTTCTTTCTTTTTTTTTTTTTTTATTTGACAGAGAGAAACACAGCCAGAGAGGGAACACAAGCAGGGGGAGTGAGAGAGGGAGAAGCAGGCTTCCCACCGAGCAAGGAGCCCGATGGGGGACTCCCGGGTCTCCAGGATCATGACCTGAGCCGAAGGCAGTCACTTAATCAACTGAGCCACCCAGGAGCCCCTGAATAAAGGTTTCTAATGTGATACGAAATATTCAATGAAGAGAAAAAACACTTGGAAATAAATATAAATCCTCAATGTATATCGTTTTAAAAAGTTCACGTAAGGAGCGCCTGGGTGGCTCAGTCATTGAGCATCTGCCTTCAACTCAGGTCATGATCTCAAAGTCTCCAAATAGAGCCCAGCATGGGATTCCCCACTCAGCAGGAAGCCTGCTTCTCCTTCTGCCACTCCCCTTGCTTGTGTTTCCTCTCAAGCTGTGTTTCTCTCTGTCAAATGAATAAATAAAATCTTTTTTTTTTTTTAAGATTTTATTTATTCATTTGACAGAGAGAAACACAGCAAGAGAGGGAACACAAGCAGGGGGAGTGAGAGAGGGAGAAGCAGGCTTCCCACCGAGCAGTAAGCCCGATGTGAGGCTCGATCCCAGGTCTCCAGGATCATGACCTGAGCCAAAAGCAGTAGCCCAACCAACTGAGCCACCCAG
>PITA01034118.1:0-12068 GCA_004023965.1 Spilogale gracilis | reverse complement strand
TTTCACTCGGTTTGAATTTATTGAGACTTGTCCGTGAGTGCTGGAGAGGGTCAGAACAGCTAGAGTGTCCCCAGCCGGGAGCAAGACCGGCCGCTTGGCGAGTTCTTCGTCTCCTGGGCCCTGCCGTGGGCTCTGTCCCTTCTCTTTCTGGGCTCGGTGCCTGATCCATTATTAAAAACAAGCCATTGAAAGTCGAAAGTCTCCGAAGACATCAGACCCTCCAAGCACAGGGTGTGAAGGGCACGTTCCCCGAGAGACGGCCTCTGTGGGGCCGACACGCCCGTCCTGGACCTTCCTCTCCCTACGCCCCTCGTCATCCCGCCCGCGCTCTCGCTTCATCAGCAGACCGCCGCGGCCGGCACAGCATCGTGGCCACACCGAGCCTCCCTGTGCGCACAGGTAAGTGGGGCGCGCCCCGGGTGAAGGTTTCAACAGCATGGTGCCTTTCTGTGCTCAGAGGTTCCTCACAGATTTCCCCTTCGTCATCGCCCAGGGTCCCTCTGTGTCTCCAGGAACAGGGCTTGTCCCGAAGCCATCCCACTCACGGGGGGCACAGGCTTGTTGGCTGCGCTGCGTCCTGCGAGCTCCGAGCCCGTGTGCCTTGGACCGTGACGCCTCGTCCTGTGAGCCCCGAGCCCGCGTGCCTTGGACCGCGACGCCTCGTCCTGTGAGCCCCGAGCCCGCGTGCCTTGGACCGCGATGCCTCGTCCTGCGAGCCCCGAGCCCGCGTGCCTTGGACCGCGACGCCGCGTCCTGCGAGCTCCGAGCCCGCCTGTCTTGGATGCCTTGTCCTGCGAGCTCCGAGCCCGTGTGCCTTGGACCGCGACGCCGCGTCCTGCGAGCTCCGAGCCCGCCTGTCTTGGATGCCTTGTCCTGCGAGCTCCGAGCCCGTGTGCCTTGGACCGCGACGCCGCGTCCTGCGAGCTCCGAGCCCGCCTGTCTTGGATGCCTTGTCCTGCGAGCTCCGAGCCCGTGTGCCTTGGACCGCGACGCCGCGTCCTGCGAGCCCCGAGCCCGCCTGTCTTGGACCGCGACGCCGCGTCCTGCGAGCCCCGAGCCTGCATGTCTTGGATGCCTCGTCCTGCGAGCTCCGAGCCCGCCTGTCTTGGACGCCTCGTCCTGCAGACTACACACAGCGACAGGCGCTTTGCTCACAGCATTCCGCCCCTGCGGCTTGAGCTTCTCTCTCCTTTCTTCTCCCCTATGGACTTCCTTTGTTTTAAATAGGCAGTTTCTAGTGTCCCGTTTGATGTCACTTGTCATTTCTTCTACTGTGTTTTTAAGGATTATTTTCTTCGTGGTTTCCCTGGAAACTATATTAGTATCTTCATCTATAGCAAGCCCTTCCTGATCAATACCACCGTGATCTCGGCCACGAAAGCTGATGGACACAGTTCCGCCCTCCTCCCTCAGAGCCATCGCTGCTGTAAGGGACACACGGACACATTACTTGCCCACCCGGACGGTGCGTGGAGGCGTGTCAGAGCGTGTGCACACGCAGCGCAGGCTGGCGCTGTCTTCCACACTGCCCCCCGCCTCCGCCTCCGCCCTCGCCGCGCCCCGTTCCCGGGGTCTGCGCCCCTGTCCGCGCTCCCCACATTCTGGGCTGACTCCTTTGGTGTTTCTGCAGAGCAGGCCTCCTTATCCGGGAACGTCTTCACTTCTCCCTCAGTTTTGAGAGGCAGTCTTTTCACCTGTAGATTCTCCGTTGTCATCTTCTCTTCCAGCGCCTTGAACTAGCCATCCCGCTGCCTCTCCTCTCTGCAGCTTCCGGTCCCAAAGAGGTCAGCCCTGAGCCGTCCTGGGCACCCTTTGCACGTCGGGAGCAGGTCTCGCTCCGTCTCAGGGGCTCTGTCAGGACCTGTCGGGCTGTGCACCTCCTCGCGGTTCCCTCCTTGGGACCCGGGGCTCACTGGGCAGCACGCAGGACTCCCTCAGCCGGGGCCGTCTGGCCACCATGGCTTCCAGTAGTGTTTCTGCCCCGTCAGCTCCCTCCTCTCCTGGGACTTCCGTGACCTGCCGGTGGCACGTGGGACCATGCCAACGGGTCTTAGGGCCCCCGTTCGGTTTCTTTCAGGGCTCTGTTCCCCGGGCGGGCAGCCCCGATCGACCTGCCTCTTTCTAGCTGGTTCTTTGCCGCTCACACGCCATGGACTGGCTCCCACAAGCGTCTCGGTTCAGTCCATGCCCCTCTCAAGCTCCAGAACGTCGATCTCATTCTCTGTTCGGTGAGACATCATCTCATAAGTTAGTTCTGCAGATGCGCTCCCCTCGGTCCTCTGCACACACTGAAGACAGTCAAGGGCAGCCCCTGGGACTCCGCAGAGAAACCCCTATCGGGGGCCCCCCACTTCCCAGGGGAATGGTCTTCACAGGGGACATAGCTTCTGATGGAAGCCGACGATTTAGAATGATATACAGCGGCGATTCCGGAGTTCGGTCCCAGCTGCCCCTGCGCTCGGCCGCCGGCTGGGTGACCGCTCTGACCTGGCTCCGTAAGACCTGTACTTCTTGCCGCATGCGGCCACTGAGTCCCTGCTTCATCAGCTTAGTGGCCAGGTAATGACTGGACAGAGACGACCTGAGATGGCTGGGACCACGCTGTCACACCGTGTCCGCTGTTGCGGGGACTCCGCGGGCACAGACCAGTGGCCCCCACTCACCCCTTCCTGCTGGTGCAGAGCCTCTGGGCTGGTGGGAGGTCAGCTCCGGTCTTTCCTGAACATGTGCCGCCCTAGCAGTTGGTGGGGCCTTCCGGACCCCCGGGGGACGTGTATGTGCTTCCCACGGCTCCCTGTGGACATCCCATCTCTCAGACGTTCCTTCTCAGCTTCCTGGGGAGGCTCTTGTTGTCCCCACTGTGCCGACAACCACGGCGAAGTTCACAGTTGCCCGAGATTGTTTCTGAACATGCCCTTGTCTGCAGCGTCAGCTCTGAGCGAGTCACAGGCGGACGGCTCTGCCGATGGGAGCTTCCGGGAAAGCACGAGCCCGCTGCAAGGGGCCGCTTCTCTAGGAATGCCGTCTGGGCTCCATCCGGGGGCGCGCAGGCTGCTCATTGGTAGGGCACTGGACAGCTGAAGAGTGGGGGGCGGCCCCAGCGAAACCACGTCGTAGCCTGGTGAAGACGTGGGGAAAACGGAGCCGTGTGCCCCGCTGGGGGGACTGGGAATGGCGGGGCCGCCGTGGACACCCAGATAGCAGACACGGTCCCCACCCACCAGCCGGGCCACGGCCGGGCGTCCACACCCACAGCGACCGGAAGCAGGGTCTCCAAGGGATGTTTGCACAGCCACGTCCCCTGTAGCCAGATCCACCGATAGTCACAGCGGCTGGGACCGGGAAGAGCGGGCGCCCGTGTGTGCGCGCATGTCGTGTCTTCAGACCGAACCCAGAGGGACCGCCACCGCGTGGTGAGCCTCGAGGACACCGTGCTCAGTGATGGCAGCCGGCCGCAGAAGGACGTGGAGGAGGTACTTGGAGGAGCCCAAATCACAGAGACCGGGGGGAGCGGGAGTGGGGAGTCACTACTGAATGGGCACCGGGGTTCAGCATCAGATGAGCGAGTCCTGGGACTGCTGGTGGTGACAGCCCTTCAGCAATGGGAACGTGCCTTAGAAAGGGTCGGGGTGGAAAGAAACCAAACTCCTGACGCTGTTCCTGCTGAGCCAGCCAGGCTCCTGGAGCACGACCACCGCCCGGCTGGTGTCCAGGCCCCCCCCCCAGGAGGCCCCCGCAGCCGCCTCTGCCCGTGGTCGCTGCTCTTACACGGGGGAGCCTTCCCAGAGGCCCTCCCTCTGCCCTTTTCACCGAGGTCCTGCCATCTGAGGACGGAGACACCAGGGCCCGAGTTGGCGGGAGGCAGGCCCCGCCTGGACCTCCGGGCACGTGCGGGCCGGTCCCCCCCAGGCCTGCCGCTCAGCCGCCGTGGCTCCACCTCCTCAACCAAGTGGCAGTGTCGCTGGGCACAGTCCCAGGCTCGCGGGCCCCTGCCAGTCAGACCTGCTCGCAGGGATCAGTCGGCAAGGGGAGCCTACCGGGCAAGGCCCGCACTGGGTGCTGGCTCCACAGAGGGAGGGCGGCGTGGTGCGGTGTGGGGTTCTGCTGCTTGGCACCGCGGCTTCTAGAGCCTTCCTGCACCCGGGGTTCCCAGACCCGAGTGGGCACCGCATCCCAGAGGGCCCGGGGAAACCCGGCTCTGGAGCAGAGGTCAGTGGGTGTGAGGGAGGCGGGGGGGCTGGGCAGGGGGCCAGCCCGGCAGCTCTGCACATACTCCTGGAAGTCATTCTTGGAAGCTCAGCCGCCTTAAGGGCTCTGGGAGCCACACCCCGCTCCAGACTCCCTCTGCAGGAGCCCCGACTGGAAACAAAGCCAGGACGAGACAGGGATGGACAGGGAGCGAAGGCCCTGGGGCGGACCAGGCAGGGCTTGTCCGGGCACAGGGAGGGCTCCTGGGACGGCGGCGCACGGGGAGAGGCCCTGGACAGCCGGGCCCTTGTGGGAATGTTCAGACCTTCAGGACCGAGGCGGCCGCTGGGAAGGGTGTGTGTGTACAGTCTGTGGTCAGTGGCAGGACGGGGGGCCTTGGGAAATGTCTGCTGAGGGGGCAACTGAGCCATCAAATGTGTGCCTGTGTGGCTGGCGGGACGCCCCTGGGAGCCAGCCTGCCCCGGCGGGGGGGGGTGGGGGCAGCAGACCTGGCCCACGGCTGGAGGCAGCTCTGAAAGGACCCTTGTTACACCCGACCTCAAAGGTCCCTAGCACCTGGCAGGGGCATCCTGGGCTGTGGGACCCAGGGGCAGGGACCCAGCCCAGGGGACAGCACACGAGCACACAGAGCTCACCCAGCCCTCCCTTGCCTATTCTCAGCAACCCACAAAGACTTCTGGAAATCCCACACCGCCCTCAAGGGCCGCTGTGAGCCCACAAACCCCACCCCTCACACTAGATGGGAAGGACCTCAGAGCCACCCAACCTCAGCAAGGAGGCTGGCCTGTGCATCGCCCATCCTCACGCTAGACTGATTGGAGCTGAAGCAGGCGCCCGAGGGGGGGGTTAGGCTATGCGGAGTGGGGGGACAGACGACTGCTCTGCCACTGGGCACAGGGGGTGCAGATAAGGAGGGGAGGGGTGCGGAGAGCATGGGGTGCACGCAGGGGGGATGAGCGTGTAGAGACCTGAGTGGCAGCCAGTCCTAAGCCCCAGAGCCCTGAAACCAGTTGAGGAGTAACTGATCCAGAAGTGACTTCCAGGAAGGAACCCTGGAATTAGGGTCAAGCAATTAACAAGCAGCCCTCGCCGAATAAGAGGACCCAGTCTGCAGAATGAACCCTGTCTGCAGCCGCTCCGGGGAGTAGGGCCTGGTGGTCAGGAGCACATTGGAGCCCCCAGCACTGAGACCCTGGAGGTGCTCATCGAGGGTTAACGACTGGATGGCTTTCGGTTGGCAGGGGTCCGTGGGGTGCTGCCTAAGTCGGTGGGACCTTTGTCTGTCTGGGTCTCTGTGGACAAGTGCTCTTCAAACCCCCTCACAGGATTCTGTGGTTCTCCAAGGGTGGCAGGACCTGGCCGAGCCAGGATGGCAACTCAGCCGACTTCTTGCTGCCTAGGAGCCCACCTGAGGCCCACCTGAGGCCCAGGGACCAGGCTTGCCTATCCCGGCCTTCCCCTGGGCCCCTTCCCAAGTCCCAGTATGTCCCAAGAATCCCGTCAGGCGTGTCCTTGGAGGACAGTCGACCACCAAAGAAAGTGGGTCCCCTCCGGGGGGTGCCCAAGCGGGGAAGGGGGGCCCTGTCTGTGGGCTCCAGGCCCGGGGCACCTCTGGCCACACATCCCACCCGGGGTCCTTGAGTTGCAGAGGCTTCCCACAGGGGTGTGGGGGTGCTGGGGCCAATCGTCCCATAAAATGGAGCAAGACTGAGGCCGCGGCCACCTGGACAGGAGAGCCAGCTGCAACGTGGCCCCAGAGGCCACCGCTTCCCGAGGCCAACAAGACACAGCACCCGCCTTCCCGCTCGGGCTCTCCCCCACAGGTGCGGGCGTTCCCAGGGGCTGCAGGGCCTGTCCTCGGCCGCTCCGCACCCCCGCCCCCTTGAGGGTGACGCGTGGAGGCCCAGCTGTCTGCCCACGAAGCCGGGCAGAGAGAGATCAGCACACACGTAGAACCAGGCCACTCTTTTTGAAAAACATAGTTGTTTTTCATGAAACATCATGTTATTTATGTGAATGCACTGTCATTTGCCACGAGTTAATGTGCACTCTGCACGTTTCTGTCATGATTCCCAATGCGGTGAGTACTGACAGCTCTAACCGACACACGAAAGCTCGCCGGGTTCCCAACGACTCAGGAGGGTCAGGGATCCTGAGACCAGAGTCGGAACACCCTGAGTGAGGCGGGGCGTCCGGCTGAGGGCCTGCCGTCTACAGGGCTGTGGGGTGTATTTAACTGGAGCTCAGGTCGTCTGTTTGTGTTTGCATGCTCTCCCTGTTGACTCTGTCCCTCCCCGCCCCCCCAACTGCCTCTGGAATGTTAACAGTTCCAAAAATGAGAATGCTTTCCGTTTCAGCTTCAAAGCTCCCGGAGCAGTTCTGATAAGCAAGAACTTCCCTCTGTCCCCAGACCCCACGATCGGGGTTCTAGAGCTACGCTCCTGACTGTGAGCAGTGACCTGCTTTGGTCCTGTTCCCCTGCGCGCCAGGCGTCCATGCAGCTCTACCCCGGGGAGGGAGGTGGGGCGGCAGGCCTGGGCCACCTCCCTGCCCGGAGGGTGTAACACGCTGGCGCTCCCATCCAGCTGCCTCCCAGCCACCACTGTGGCAGCACCTCCCGGGAGACACTGGGACGGGTTGTTGGGAAGGGGGAGCGGCAGGGAGAAGAGCCGAGGGCGGGGAGGCGGGAGGGAAAGACAAAGAAAGGGGTGCGGCAAGTGGCAGGCCCCGAAGGAGGAGAGTGACCTCAGCTCTGGAGAAGCATCTGCTCGGCGTCAGAGCGAGGGCGAGGGCGGACGGCACTGGAGGAGCCCCTTCTCCCCCTCTACCCTTTGGCTCTCTGCGGGGGGCTGTCCTGGGCGTGAGCAGGAGCTCTGGGTTCCTACAGGGCCCATCCTCCGCCCACAGGCCAGCCACCAGCCCTCCTGCCCTCCTGCCGGGTGAGTAAGAGTGTGCCCCGGTCCCCACCCGGAGGCGCTGGGCCCCCTGGCACTTCCCCAGGCTGGCAGCCGGCAGGACCCCAAGAGGGAGCCCTGGGTTTTTTGGTGTCACCATGGGCACAAGGAGCCTGAAACGTACCCTCCAGGGCCCGGGACTCAGAGCGTCACTGCGACTGAGCTGGGGCTCCCAATCTGCGGGGCCTGGGATCCGGGTGTAACCTAGCGTGGCTTTGCTTTCAGGGGCAGGTTGGGGGTCATCCCCCTGAGCCTGATCGGGGCAGGGGTGAGAGGGTGCATGGGGGGTGCTGCACTCCTGGAGGTCTCTGACACTCCCCTCCTCCCCAGGGACCAGCGGTGCCAACCCGTGGAGCCCTCCCTCTGCTCCTCGGTCATGGGAGCCCCAAGTCCCTCCACCACCTGGGGCAGGGCCTTCTGGGCCCTCCTCCTGACCACACTTGGCGCGGCGGCCCGACAGCCGCTGGGGGGAGAGTCTGTCTGCACGGCCCGGCCTCGCGCCAAGTACAGCATTACCTTCACGGGCCAGTGGAGCCAGACGGCCTTCCCCAAGCAGTACCCCCTGTTCCGGCCCCCCGCACAGTGGTCCTCCCTGCTGGGTAAGTACAGCCCGGCTGCCCCCTCCCGCCGGCCCTCCCTGCGCGCACCACACTTCCCCTGGTGCGGGCAGGCGCGCTCACCCCCTGCCGGCAGGGCCAGAAGCCTGGGCGGCGCGGCTCCTGCCGGGCTCGAGCCCTGCCCCAGGACGGGCGCCCCTTGGGCCTGCGGCTCACACGCCCGCCGCGCGCACAGGGGCCGCGCACAGCTCCGACTACAGCTTGTGGAGGAAGAACCAGTACGTCAGCGACGGGCTTAGGGACTTTGCCGAGCGGGGCGAGGCCTGGACCCTGATGCGGGAGATGGAGGCGGCCGGAGAGAAGCTGCAGAGCGTGCACGAGGTGTTCTCGGCGCCCGCCGTGTCCAGCGGCACCGGGCAGACGTCCGCGGAGCTGGAGGCCCACTCGCGGCACTCGCTGGTGAGCCCAGGCGTTGCTGGGGGTCGCGGGGACGCGCGGCTGCCCGGGGGTCGCGGGGACGCGCGGCTGCCCTGCTGACCGCCCGCCCTCCCCGCAGGTGTCCTTTGTGGTCCGCATCGTCCCCAGCCCAGACTGGTTTGTGGGTGTGGACAGTCTGGACCTGTGCGATGGGGGCCGCTGGAGGGAGCTGGTTGCTGTGGACCTTTACCCGCACGACGCCGGGACGGACAGCGGCTTCACCTTCTCCTCCCCCAACTTCGCGACTATCCCGCAGGACACGGTGACGGAGGTGAGGGACCAGAGCCCTCCACCAGGTGGCTCACGGGCCGCGCGCAGCCTCGTCCCTGACCGCAAGATGCTGGCCTGCAGGCGGCTGCTCTTTGGGAAGGAGGGCCCAGGCCGCCCTCGAGTCCCGACCCTTCCTTCTGTTTCCCAGACCTTGGGCCGCGCGCCCCCCCTCCTCGAGCCTGGAGCCTGCGGGGCCGCGGGGTGGGGTGGGGTGGGGGTCCTGAACTGCCCGGACCCACCCCTAGGCCCCACCCCTAGGCCCCACCCAGCGGGCCCACCGGAGACCCCACCTGGAGACCCTGCCCCAAGGCCCCACCCGGAGGCCCCGCCCCAAGACCCCACCCAGAGACCCTTCCCTGAGGTCCCGCCCCCTGAGGCCCCACCTGGAGACCCTGCCCCCGGCCCCACTGGGAGGCAGGCGGCCCAGGGTCCTCTGGGCACCACAGACAGGGCTGCTCTCTCTGCAGATAACCTCCTCCTCTCCCAGCCACCCTGCAAACTCCTTCTACTACCCCCGGCTGAAGTCGCTGCCCCCCATCGCCAGAGTGACCCTGGTGCTCCTCCGGCAGAACCCCAGGGCCTTTGTTCCGCCAGCCCCAGGCCTCTTGGGCCGCGGCGGGAGCAATGAGATCGTGGACAGCGTGTCAGGTGAGCACACCGACCCCAGGACTCCTGCAGGCCCCCCGGGGCCGTAGCAGTCCTCCTGGGTGCCAGGGAGGCGCTGACCGCCGGCAGGCTGCAGGGGGTAGAAGCGCCTCTGGGGTTTGCGGGTCACACAGGGACCATGACAGGGCAGCTGCCGGTACTGACCCCCATGGGTGAGGACCTTCTATCCCACCCGCACAGTAATTCTTAAGGGCGAGTGGCCACCCAACAGGGAGGGACACTTGGGGTCAGAAAGTGCCCCAGAGGGGCCATCTTTGAGGAGTCAACAACACGTCCACACCTCCACTTCCCAAGGCCACACGGTCACCTGCCCCCCCCCATGGCCAGGGAACCTGGCCCCACCACGCCTGGCCTCCCCAGTGATGCGCCGTGTGGGAGTCTCACGGCAGCCGAGGCGGCAGAGCTGGGAAAGCTGCTCCATCCAAAGTCAGGCTCCTGGGTGTGATGTGGGCTGGTTGCTGCCAGCTGGGGGGGGGGCACGGGGGTGCGAGGCGGGGACCCGTAGAATGATGTGGCGCTAGGGTTCCACGTGCTCGGCACCAGATGGCCTGGGCTGACAGGTTTAACACTGTGTGCAGGATGCCGGGGGTCCTGGGGGTGCAGAGCCCACGAAGGGTGTTGGGAGAGATGTGGGATTAGGCTGAGTGGGCAGTCGACCCTTGTTCATTTGCCGCGCGTGTGGGACCCCAGCAGAGGGGATGGACAGTGGGGGCCCCACCAAGTGGGTGTGGGGTGCGCCCACCCCGGTCTGAAGCACACAGGCCCCTGCCAGCCCTGCTGCATCAGAGGGGTACCCTCCCCCTGCTGTCAGGGGGTGCGTGCTGGTCCCTGAGGGCTGGCCTCCCAGAGTCCCTGACAAGGGGAGCCCCAGGCTCAAAGCTTGGAAATGGTCCCTGGAGACGTCTCACTGCGGTCCTGCGGCGTGACTGGCGGTCCCGCGTGTGCTGCGAGCAGGGCCCTGGAGCGGGGCTGGTCTAGCTCGGGGACACACACCCGCTCACGGGGCTGCCGGCTCGGGGACACACACCCGCTCACGGGGCTGCCGGCTCGGGGACACACACCCGCTCACGGGGCTGCCGGCTCGGGGACACACACCCGCTCACGGGGCTCTCCCATGCCCCATCCAGTTCCAGAAACGCCGCTGGACTGTGAGGTCTCCCTGTGGTCGTCCTGGGGGCTGTGTGCAGGGCCATGCGGGAAGCTGGGGGCCAAGAGCAGGACGCGCTACATCCGCGTGCAGCCTGCCAACCACGGGGCACCGTGCCCGGAGCTGGAAGAGGAGGCCGAGTGTGTCCCCGACAACTGTGTCTGAGACCCGAGCCCTGCAGGCTCTCCACCCCACGAGGGGGCCAAGCCCGGCCCTGTCCAGCAACAGCTCTGAGCTCCAGCCCTGACCGACGCCGCGCACAGACGGGCCTCCAGCTGCGGGATGTAACAGCCGTCGGGACAGGCACCTCCTTGCAGCGAGCTGGCCTCTCGGGTGCCCTGTCCTGGGACCCAGGCTCGCGGGGGAGCTCAGCCCTGAGGTGACAAGTCTCTGCCCCTTGCCATGCTTCACTCCACTTCTGCTGGTCGGAGCTTGTCTTTGCGAGCCGACGGTGTGCCCACAGTGCCCACGGCGCCCCCAGGGCCCCCTGCAGGAGAGCTGCGGACCCCAGGCCCAGGCGCCCCAGGCCACAGCAGATATGAAATCCCTCAGACCTGCTGTCCCCTGGGGCACCAGCGCCACACAGCCACCGGCCCGATGGCCACGCAGCAGGTCAGGAGGCTAAAGGAAAGCAGGCTTGGACACCTCGCCTGAGCATTGTCACGTGACGCATCTCCCTGCACCTGAATAAAGACTATTTCCTGACCCAGGGGCCCTCGTCTCGCATTTCCTGGCAGGGCCCGGGGAGGGCCACTGTGGCACCCCCAGTAAAGCCTCCCCTGTATGGAGGGCATGCCGAGACCCCCAGGACAGTGGGCAGCCTCCGAGTGCCGTGAAGGAGGCATTCAGACCCAGCGCACGCAGCCTAGCAGGCGAGCAGTGAAGCTGCCTGGCCCTGGTCCCCGGCCCTGGCCGCTGCCGCCGAGCCCCGGGGCCGCACGGAGCTGCCCGGGGTGTTCACCGTTCGTGTGTCGGGCCCTTGTCTGACGGCAGGTCCCAACCTCACCCAGCAGCACGGATCCCATGGGGATCCCTGAGCCCCGGCTGGTCCCTCAGAGAACCACCAGATGGGGAAAGCCTGCTCTCTAGTCCTCAGGACCGTTCCAGAACATTCTCCCTCCTGCTTGGACACATGCAGAATCACACCTAACAACTACCCTCCCCCCCTTCCTGTCTACCACCCCTCGATGCTCCTGCTGGTTCCTGGTCACCTCCACACAGAGACCCCTCTCACCTCTGCTCTCCATCTTCTCAAGATCACATCCTCCACTCGCACCTCTCCCCTCCGTTCTCTCCGAGGGCTCAGACCTCCTGCTGAGGGGCCGCCCACGCCCCAGAAGCAGCTTGGGCCCAACACCCAGCCTCGCACACATCCAGGGTCATCCGTCTCCTGTCCCCTACTTGGTCATTCTCCGCAGCCAGTGTCTCCCCCTCCTATCCTGGGGGTCTTTCCTCTTGGCCTCCCTCTCCCTCATCAAGGATGTAGGAGGCACTCCTGCTCCTGTGCCCACTTCTAGCGCCGCGCCGAGGTCCGCTTCCCCCCATGTCTGGTTCCCAGGCCTCCCTCCACACGGGAGGCCCTGCTCTGTGGCCGTGTGGGGCTCCACGTCCACTGCCCCGGTGCCACGCCCCTTGTTCTTTGCGCCCCCCAGCAACAGCGGGTTGGATACCCATCCCCTGCCACCCCCGCCCCCGCCCCAAGCCCCACATTCCCACTGGCTAGGCAGCGCTCCTTCCCCATCTTCCTTTTTGTTTTTTTCAAGATTTATTTATTTATTCAGCAGAAAC
>PITA01034117.1:0-11993 GCA_004023965.1 Spilogale gracilis | reverse complement strand
AATCCTGGGATCAAGCCCCGCATTGGGCTCCCTGCTCAGTGAGAAGACCGCTTCTCCCTCTCTCACTCCCCCTGCTTGTGTTCCCTCTCTACCTGTGTTTCTCTCTGTCAAATAAACAAAATCTTAAAAAAAAAAGGAAAAGAAGTAGATCTCTTCAGAGTTAAGTATTTATAGGCACATCTAACTCTAAGCAAGACAAACCTGCTGGTATCCAGAGTCGTGTTTCTAGCAAATGGGGTTTGGTTAAAAATTCCGGAAGCTGTGGATTTCAAAAAAGGCTATTTTAATGTTGCCAGTCATCCAGGTATCCATAAACAGAAGGCATGAGATGAAAACATCTTTGCATTGGTACTGCCTTTCATAGATTTGCAAAGTAACTGACCATGGCCTTTCTCAGGGAGACTCTTTGAGGCTATGTGATTAATGTAAGGGGCACACCCACCAAAGTACCCCCATAAAGTTCCTTGGGCACACACCACACTCTTAGTTCCCTCTGTCCTACTCCCAGCAGCTCCCTGTACCTTGCCTCTTTCGAGTTTCTCCCATTTTCATGAACTTTTGGATGCAGAGGGCAAGGTTGACATTTTGGCAGAATCATGACATTCACAGAAGTGTCTCTCCATAGTAAATATAGCTCAGCAGAATCCACATGTCCTAAGGTATTTCTACAGATCTTGATGATTTTCTTCACTGTCTGCACAGAAAATTTTACAGGTCTTAAAAACTAATTGAATATCAGAATTTATTTATAAAATACCCAGAAAAATCGGTTGAGATATGTGTGCAGGTCCTAAAACTCAAATTAAAATAATATGAAGGCAAGTTCTGGTAAGAAGATTTTGTGTCACCTTATAATTCTATTTTGGCTTGCTATTATTTTCAACAGATTCTGTATCGGAGAACTTTAAGTGTCATCAAGACATAGTAGAGCCTGACAGGAGGATATATGAATCCTGATCCACAATGTGCTGTTTATGTGTCCTTGGGTGAATTCATCTCTTGGTACTGTAGTTTCCTTATCATTTTCCTGATAGAGTTATTATGAGCAGTAAATGAGATAAAGAGAAGGTAACTGTGAGCCACTGTCCCCTCATGCTCTGGCTCCTGCTCACAACAAATCGGTGTTTGAGACATACACAATAGCAGATATAGACAAGGAGCCATCAAAATGTTTCAAATGCTGGAGAGCGTTTTCAGCATTTAATTCAAGCACTGAAGGGAAGGGAATCTTAATGATCCCAATGAATCACCGAAGGGTATAAAAATAATGACCCATATTGAGGTTTTTTTTTTTTAATGGGCAGATTTTGTGTCACAGAAATTAAATCAAGTCAAATTTGCTATCACCCTTTGCTTCTGAGAAACATCAAGGCCCTCTCTAGGTGATAGGATTCAAATGCCTCTAACAAGAGCAAATGCCTGTGGACACATTTCAACCCCAGAGAGTGCCTCAGACCAGCCAATAGAGTCATTTGCATGCTGTCATGGTGCTTTGCTGACTGCGTTTTTGTTAACTCAATGTTAAAGCAACAAAATCCAGTTTTTAGTGTTTAGGAATAACATGGTGGGCTTAATGTTTGCTCTAAGCCCTTAGATGTATGTAATAATTGCAGCTGAAACTTTTAAAAAGTAGTTGAAACTTGAGCCTGCACTAGGATAAAAGAGATTGGACTCTGTCATAAGTGTGTGGTTTTTAGACCAGCAGCTCCAGTAACATCTGTGAATTTTAGAAATAGATATACTTAAGCCCCATCTACAGGAGTGGAGCTTAATCTGTTTCAATAAGCTGCCTGCATCATTCTGATGTTCATTTAAACTTGAAAACCATTAGTCCAATGCAATGCTTCCTAACTCTTGGTGTTCATCACTAATAATCACCTAGAAAGCTTGTTTAAAAAAACAAGCCAATGGATGATCTCATGCCAACCCTCCAGATTCTGATTCAGTTGCTTTGGGACCAGGGAATACACATATTAAAAAGATGCCTCCAGGTGATTCTATTGATTATCTCGGTTTGGAAACCACATTATAAAGTATTAGGTTTCAGGGGCTCACACTGAGGAGAGGAGAGAAGGAAAGGGGGAGGATGGGAGGAAAATAGAGGGAAGAACAGGAGAGGGAGAAAGGAAAGATGATTAAATAGATTTTCTTTAAGTCCAAATATATGGTCACTGACTTATCTATATTTAATATAATTTTAAGAACTTGGCTTAAAGAACTTACATTAATGACAAGGTATTTAAATTAAGGCCCAGGTTAAAAATTGTTCACTTTTCCTCTAATTTTTGACAGTAACTAATGATTAATTTTGCCCTTGTTAACTACAAGATTTGACCACATTATCCTTTCTAACACACTTGAAATGTTTACCTTGTGGTCAGACCCTTTCACGACTTGTCCTAAGTGATTAGGCTTGAAATAAATAAAAAAAAAAATCCTGCTAACAATTTGTCCTAAATATTCTGGCCACTGCCAAACTTTGTCCACCTTAAACACTGGAATGTGGAGCTCTGTGGAGCTAACTGAAGGCAAAGCTCTTCTAGCTCCTTCAGCTGGAATCATCTGCAATTTTTCTTTGATTCTCCCATATCCAATCTTGTGTGCCTGTATGAAAAACCTGTCTCACAAAATATCTTCAAATGACAGCACCAAGAGTTTTTGTGGTGTATTTTCAAATATTATCAAGGGAAAAATCATTGTCCCCCAACACTTGAAGAGAAGCATTACCTTTCCTACAGTAATTTTAGCCCTGGCACCTGATTATGAAATAAAGGCTCTTTCCCAACTCTCTGGACCAGGTGAGGGGCAAACACGGACCCATCACCTATTTTTGTACAACCCATGAACTAAGAAAGTTTTTCACATTTTTAATGGTTGAAAAAAATCAAAAGAATATTTTGTGACAGGTAAAAATAATGATATTCAATTATCAGTGTCCAAAATAAAATGAAAACAATGTCAGAACCTAGCCACATTCATTCACTTATTGTTCTTGGCTTCTGTTCTACAAAGTACAAAGGCAGTACTGAGTACTAATAGTGTTGAGTATTCATGCTACAAAGACTACAGAGGTCAAAAAACCCACAAACTAAAAACATTTCCTAGTGGCCCTTCACAGGAAAAAAAAAACTTTTGACTCCTATCCTACACTCTAAACTCTTAGAGGGAAGAGATCTGCTATTCATCCTTGACAGTTGTCTCCCACCTTCAGTATTTAGGTTAATGTTTTTCATTTTATAAGATACAGATTTTACAATTCACTTTCCTTCTGAAATGGCTTATTCCTTATTAAGATTATATTTTTAACATATTAAGAATAGGAACTTTAACAAGGATTTAAAATAGAGATTTCCAGTGTGTGACCCACCCATGACATAGAGGAAAAATATGGTGAAGGAAGTCAAGCCTTATGGCTTAATGAGAAGTGGAACTCACTTTTCTCTAGGGCCATTTAATGCCCTAAAACAAGGACACTGTCTTCTCTGGCAACATCTTTTTTTGGTCATAAATAAATCAGAATCAAGATAGCTTTTTCTGTACAAGGCCAAAAAGATTTTTATCTTTTAGTTATTTTTTTTTCATTTCATAGGACATTCTTATTTTCTCCTGCAAAGAATCCAAGAAGATAATTATCAATCATGTTTCAGCGTATTGACATTTGAATCATATTTAAAATGGAGAGAGGGTGAGGACACGAGGATGAATCAGTCTTAGACAAAGTAAAGCCAGAGATCTAAAAACCACATGAGAAATAAGATCAAGAAATAAATGAAAACCAACAGCACTTTTCAAGATGGTGGCCAAGCAAAGTCTAAAAGAAACGGATTTTCTTAAGAAATTCAGCCTCCCATGACAAATATTTTTGTGCCCCCCCCCTTAAGAGAGAAAGAGATAAGCTAATAGACTTTTTAAAAAGATTTTTATTTATTTATTTGACAGAGAGAGAACATGAACAGGGGGGAGGGACAGAGAGAGAGAGAAAAAGAGAGCGAAGCAGACTACCTGGTGAGTAGGAAGCCAAAACGTGGGGCTCAGTCTCAGGACCTGGAGATCATGACTCTAGATGAAGGCAGATGCTTAACTAACAGAGCCACGCAGGTACCTCTTTTTCTGACCTTATTTTGGAAAATACATGATGGAAGTACAGAGTTCATTTTAACTATTGATTTCAGGTCAGCTCTCATAAGTATCTCTACATTTTTCATTGCTAATATTATTGGCATCTTCAAACAGTTACATGATAAACTCACAACATGCTAGTTATTTTGCACACAAAACTACTAGAGAGTACACTAGTTTTATAGGCAGAATCACATTTTTTGCACTATTTTTTTGTGTAAATGCCCTGTGTTTTATGAAAGTGATAGAAATCCTCTACTACAATCTCAAATTATATGTCACAATCTCAAGAATTAGATACCAGAGAATACTATTTGCATCTTTACCAGGTTGCATTTCTTTAAATATAGGCATTCAAATAGTTATTGATCTTATTGTTAGTGGCAGGGCAAATGACCTCATGTAAAAACATGGTAGGAACTTGTGTTAGGCTCCAGATTGAACAAGTAGCAAGTTAAATGTTCACATTTGTGGATTTGGTATAAATGCTTCATGGCTTGCATCCCAAAGAACTTTTAGCTAGGGGTAAAATAGCAAGAATGGTTAAAGGAAAATGCCACTTTCATCATTGGAAAATAACAGCTAAAATTCATTGAGCGCTTAAAGTATAAAAGCATGACACCATCCAACCAGCACCTGTGGCAGATGGTAATAGTATAAACAAGTAGGAAGAGGTAGAGAAGATATTGCATACCCTAGTCTAGCTCTTTATCCTCATAGTACTCAGTCACCTGGGGTGGGGTGAGGGGCCTGAGCAGAGATGGTCTCCAGGATAAACCCCACAGTGTCTCTAATGTCTATGTTCTCATAGCAAAGGCTAGCAGCATTGCAAAACAGGGGAAAATGTTTTTCTGGGTTCTGTGCATTGTTCTCCCTTGAGGCATGATAACCTCTCACGATGAATTGGTCAACATTGTGAAGGCACAGGAGTATCTATTAGTGGATTCTCAGGGAAAATTGGGAAGCCAGGAAACATCAACAACAAACTCTCATGTACCATCTTGCACCTCCTCCCCTCACCCCTACACACAACAGTTCCAACTTTAAAATAATGGAAAACAAAGCAAAAGAGGAAAGAAAAATTCAGAATTGGACTTGCAATCACTAAGACAGAAAAGGCTGATTTTAGAGTCCAGTAGAGCTGAGAGGTCTTTGTTTTGTTCTTTGAGGCTAAGTTCCTAAGGGGAGAGAAATATAGCAACCCCTATATTTACCTATTGCTTAAGAAAAAATAATAAAAAGCTCAACTCATCTTTTGGTATAGCCCCTGATGACTGATAAAAAGCAAAGTCTTACATTAATTTTTAAAATTTTGGGGGGGTTGAATCTTAATGCACATGAAATATACAATATAGGTTACTGTGATATAACATATATAGGCTTGTAGACAATGGAAGGAGGTAGGTTAGAAGGAAACAGATGTTATAGAATTTTCATTCTCTACCTTTTAGTTATGGGCAATTTAAAAGACCTCTGCGAATCAAAATGGGCAAGACCTGATACTAATGGCTCTCAGTGCCATCTTGAATACTTCCCCAAGATGGTTTAATACTTGTTTGTTTTTTTAAAGATTTTATTTATTTGACAGAGAGAAACACAGCCAGAGAGGGAACACACAAGCAGGAGTGAGAGAAGGAGAAGCAGGCTTCCCAGCAAGCAAGGAGCCTGAGGTGGGGCTCAAACCCAGGATTCTGGGATCATGACCTGAGCCAAAGGCAGTTGCTTAGCCAACTGAGCCACCCAGGTGCCACTAATACTTGCTTTTGATGAAAACAAAACCATGCCCTCATCATTACAATTGCTAGGAAGTTTCTATAGTATTGTTAATACCTCAGAGAAAATCTTATAGTAATTCTAAATAGTATTTTTTATAATAGAGGCATGGAATAATCCTGAAGGATTTTTTAGACTAATTTTCCTCATGTTTCTGCCTATGTTGCTGGAAATTCACCAAGAGAAGTAAATCATTACAGTCAGAACACATATTGACTATCCTTAGATATCAGTTGCCTGATGACATTCCTTTATTAGACTAAAGCCCAGTGGAAGGACAGATCAACATTAAATGACAAACATTGGCTTTTCTAAAGCCATAAATTCTAGGCTTTTGCTGTCTTCTTTTAACTATGGTCTATTTAAAATATTCAATATGTGAGCAATTACCCCACTACTAAAGGTCATACATTCATGACAGATCTTTTGAATAAAGGAGCTTATAAATATAATTTACATACAGTGTTTCTGAGAATTAAATAAGTGGTATCTGAAAGTGTGACCTGATACCAAATTAGTTCCTTTCTTTATGAAGCAGAGATCCAATCACTGCAGAGTAAAAGGCATGATACAGACAAAATACCTCTGGAAGACCAAACAGATCTATGAAATAAAGACAATTAAAAAAAAACCAAAAATGGAAAATGTAAAACTAAAAATGATTTTCAAAGTATTTGGGAATTGTATTTGCTAATATTAGTAGTCTAACTCCCACTTGAAGATTACAGGCTTTGACATTGTGTTTTTATGCAGCCTCATTAAGCACGGGACAGCTTGATAGCTTAAATGTACAATGTGGACTCAAGGGTGTGTGGGTCCCAGTATTCCTGCAGTTTAGAACTTTAAAAAACCATTCGTATTCATTAACCTTTGAGTCTGTACCACAGCACTGTGGAGGAGGTGAGAAGTTTCACTCATCAGAAAGTTTCAGTGAAAGTAAAGGATTTTGCCAAGGTCAAAGGGCTTGTAAGTATTGGGCCATTACCAGTTAAATCATATTCAAAATTTATTTTATTCCCACTTTTTTTGTATAGGAAGAAAAGCACCAAACCCTCTTAAAAGTCTCTCCTCAAGCTCAAATTTTATGATCCCACACCTCAGTTTTCTTGTCTCTATAATGGAGCTCACACTGTATGTACTTACTGAGGATAGCGTTAAGCTAATCCACCCCAAATGCTCACCTAGGTAGCAGGAGTTTTGAGCAGGAAATGAAGATGCCTCCAGGGCTGACTGACTTCAGTTTGCATTAAGGTGGGGAAAAAGCTCAAGAGATTGGAAGGCTGGGGGAAATTTTTCAGAACTAAATATTCAGGTCACTGGAAAAAAGTGGAGATCTCATCTCCTGAAGGCTAAAAGTGCCTTTCCAGGTTGAGAGTGTGAAGGACTTGCAGCAGGTGAATGAAATAGGTGGGAGTAAAAAGAATACCCTGTAGGGGCTTGTACCAAACTTGAAGATTGGGAAAATGTCATAACTAAAAACATCTGATCTGGTGGAAATTCTACCATGTATGTTTTGATCACATTTATATGCCGATAATAAGGTCTAGACCCATAGTTTGGATGCTAAAAACAAGACAACAACAAAAAAAACCCAGTCTTCCTTTCCCCCTTCCCTTTCTCCCTTTCAATTTCCTTCTATTCCTCTTTTAATATTGGATGAGGAGAGTCCTTCCCCCAACTTACCTTAATAGTTACTGGAAAAGAGTTAGCACCAAATTATTTGGGAACATGTGTCGAGACAGTTATTCAGCTGTCACAACCTTTCAAACCAGAGAGTTGTCCTAAACAAGAGGGAGGTTGTGCTCAGAGTGAAGGAAACAACTTGAGTTACAAGTCACCTTATACTAGTGAGGACTGCTTTGAAGTCCAAGCCACAGAAAACTTGAAAGAGCTTAAGTGCATATGAGTTTATCTATCTCATTCAATTAAAACCCAGAAAAGCCAGTCTAGAGCTGCAGTAATCATGCTAAGTGCCTTCAGGGAGCAAGGACCCTCTATCTGCTCCTTATTCTCTGGTGTTTTACTTATTTATTGCTGTGTAACAGTGTTACCGCAGACTTGACAGCTTAGAACCACCACCCTTGGTATCTTACAGTTTCTGTGGGTCAGGAGTCTGAGGTTGATTTAGCTGGATCCTCTGCAAGACAGGTTGGTTAATCCCTGTTCAGGGATAGGTTCTCATTTCAAAGTTTGAGTAGGGGAAGGAGTGCTTCCAAGCTTACATAGCTGTTGGCAACATTCAATTCCATGTGGAACATTAGACTGAGGGCTTCTGCTTTTTTCTAGTTGTTTTTATCTTGTCATTGGCAAGAAGCTTTCTCTAGTTCCTTGCCACAGGTATCTCGCCAAAGTGGCTGGTAGCTTCTTCAAAGCCAGCAAGAGAGAATTTCTCAGAAAGTTGTTCCAATCTTATGTAACATAACCACAGGCGTGGCAGCGTATCACCTTTTCTGTATTCTATTGATTAGAGGCAAGTCACAGATTCTTCCCACACTCAAGGGGGAAGGAATTGTGCAAGGGCATGAACATCAGGAAGTGGGGGTCATGGGAGCCACTTTAAAATCTGTCTACTGCACCTAGCATGGGCATAAGATGGACATCAGACTTCAAGACACCCTGTCTGTTCCAGATAGGAAGAAGGAGAAAGGGGAAATGTGGCCCCAGGAAACTTCCTCTTACATATTGGTCAGAACTGTGTTGCACGACCACACCATCTCAAAGAATGGCCAGGACCTCTAGTATTTAGCTTCTCCATCTTCTACAATAGATGCAGCCAGTAGAGTTGTTTAGAGTAACTAACTGCAGGATTGGCCACTTTCTCCCCAGGGTGGCAAACGAAGGCTAGAATGGCTTGGATGATGGCCTATGGATTTTCAACAGGAAGGGAAAGATTGGTGTGATTAGGGTTTAGTGATTTCCCAAATGAAGGCTATAAGACCATAACCATAGGTATGAGATAACCATTATTGTGAAGGAATGATTTTCTTGCCTCGTGGGCAGATGTGGCCTAAGGAAATAGGGAGGGTATAGATATATGTATGTAATGTGGTTCTAAACCAATAAGTTTCCATAGCTCATAAAGCAAGCAACCTCTAATTTTCTACTCAAAATTAGTAATACAAATGTACATATGCTGTATTTCACTGTATCAGCCTTGCTTTTTGCCAATCTAACAAGAGCAGATTCTAGCCTTTTTTGATGGTCTGAAAACCTAAAAGTTTTTGCAAAAAAGATGTTACAAAAATAAAGTTAAATATTTTCACAAAACCATTTTAATAATCATTTGTGTAAACTTTGTTCTCATATGCATAACCTTCACATTTCACTTTGAAACTAATTAATCTTTGGAATGTATAGCTCTCAATTTAAATGGACAGCATTGAGAAAAAAAAAGAAAAACCAATCCTCACTCTGCTTTATGCCAGAAAGGAATTAACTTAGCTGGAACTTTTCACCAATGTGGTAGAACAACTTCAAGACAAAGTATCCTGTGAGATAAATACTTGATCATCATTAAAGAGAATAAAATTATCTTATTGTATGCTCCTTGGATGTGAAAATTGTTACACAAAGACTAGGCTTTACCTGCAATATTTTTTTCTTCACTGCACCATTTCTTATTTCTTGATAGAATCAAGTCACACTCTAGCCATATCAAGGTACTTTATGAAAAACTTGGATATTCTGTCAGTTTGAGAGATGAGTAGCAACACAAAAGATTCTTATAATTCAGCTCCCTGGCTTCTCTTTATTAACTTTCCAGAAAGAGCATAACAATTTTACATGAAGTTCTTTAGCTTTTCATATTACTGAAATATTTCCAGTTTATCATTATTTGGGCCAGTAGCCTGGAATATATTTATACGTTCCCTTTATCTAGCACCTTTCTTCTGCAAATCCAATTCTGATTAAAACCCTATTGCTAATGCTCTGGGCAGCATCCAGACAGTGTTATCTTGGAGCACTGGATCTGTGAGACCTGCTAACAGCTTTCTCCCCCATAGACACAATGGAACACTTTAAAGTAAAGACTAAGACTGTCCACAACAAGATCGGGGACTGCAAAATAAAAGGAGAGGATAACTTGTTCATGATACCCTTTTGGGGATTTTAGAGTTGAAAGCACAGATGCACTTATTTATTTGGAGTTCACATTTTGTCTAATATTTAGTTGACAATAGATTTCAGCTTCATACCTGATAGCTTTTCAACACCTAATTCTTGACATTAACAGATCAAAAGGATTCACGGTCAACTGAAATGTGCTCTGATGTTACTGAACATCAGGGTTCCACTGGCCTCTGCTGGAATGTGCCCCTCCAGCTCCTATAGAAGCTGTGTTTAAAGGGAATAAAAATCACATCTCAGGAACAAGGTGAGGATATTTCAGCTAGCTTAGAAAACATTTTAGGAAGTGGTAGCACCTCTTGGATAACTTTCTTCTTTAAGAGTGTTATGGATACAGCCACTGATCTGGGCAGCTCTTCTAGTGACTGGTATTTTTGTAGGCTCCTGCCATTCTTACATGTTTTATATGAGCAACGACTTATTACACTTCATGCTTTAACAAAGTAGTGCAAGTTTAGTGGCTGTAAACAACACAAATTTATCATTTTACAGTTCTTTAGAAATCGAACATGGATCTTACTGGGTTAAAAATCAAGGTGTCAGCAGGGCTGTGTGTCTCTCTGGAGGGTCTAAGGGTGAACCCATTTCTTTGCCTTTCCCAAATTCAGAGCCAACCCACATCCCTTGAATTATGGGCCCCTGATTTCATTTTCAAAGCCAGCATTAGTGAGTCAAGTCTAAGTCCTACTCACATGGCATCCCTCCAACTCCCTTTCACGGTCATGGGCCCTTGTGATTATGTTGAATCCATCTGGGTAATTCAGGATCACCTCCCCATTTTAGAACCAGCTGATCAGCAATCTTCATTCCCCTCTGCCACAGAAGGTAGGATTCACCAGTTCTGGGAATAGATGTAAACTTCTTTCATGGGCCATTAATATGCCTACTATAGTTCCTACATAGTATATGAAAACAGAAGTGATTTTAATCAGCCAGTCACACTGAGGAGCAAAATCTCAGGGATGCACTGATGAAGTGTCAACTTAACTTTGTCAGTCAGCCCCGCCCACAAAGAGGGTTCAGAGTATGGATGTCACCCAACTGTCCTTCTCTCTTTTTTCCCCTTTCGAATTAATATAGAAGAGAGTTGCCTCCACACTTACTCTCTTTTATGTGTTGTTAAGAATGCCTGTTAGTCTAGGTGACAGAAGACTTTGAGCTGTTAACCAAAATGTTAACTTTTCTTTCTTGGTCCTCAGAATGCATTTCCCAGCCTCTTTTCAAGTTGGGCATGGTCATGTGACTAGACTCTTGCTTCCTTTATATTTTCTCTCTTCCCTCTCTTCTGGCTAGAGACAGTGTCCAGTGTCAAGTTCTAAGGCTTTAAGATAAAGCTAATAGCTAGAAGGAGTCTGTCTAGCTCTCCAAATATTTACATAGAGAAGATAACTCTCTTGGCCCCTGTTGGACTGTGATGTGAGCAAGAAATTCTCCTTTAGTATTTGAAGCCACTGGGATTTTTTTGGTTGGTTATAATAGCTGACCTAACTTACTTTAATACAAATGGGTCTTGGTTCTCATAATAATTTGTCATCAAAAGCACTCAGAACACCAAATTTATGTAAAGATGACAAATCAATGAATACAATATTTTTTATCTTTAGATTTCTAGGTATTTTATAAAAACATAATCTTTAAAATATTTTATTCAAAATACTTTGTTAGCATAATGTCTATAAGCAGAAGATATTTTATGTAATCATGCTGTTATTTAGGACACTAATATAAGTCTATTCATACTTCCTTTAAATTTAAATACACAAATATTCCTTTCAAAGGAGTGTAGCATATTATATTGTAATGACATTCAGCCTCACTTTAGAATGTAACTAATTTAGATCATTTCAGAGAAAATGACAACTGTTCTCTTGTTACAAAGAGCATAAATGATTTATAATTTTTACTGACTAAAGTTAATCACTGACATTAATAAAAATTTATACATGGATAACACTTTGCTTCAGTATACTTAA
>PITA01034116.1:0-12003 GCA_004023965.1 Spilogale gracilis | reverse complement strand
GGATCATGACCTGAGCTGAAGGCAGTTGCTTAACCAACTGAGCCACCCAGGCGCCCCAAGATTTTATTTATTTGAGAGCCTGAGCTAACAAGGGAGATGCAAGAGAAGAGGGAAGGGGGAGAGGGAGAGGGAGAAGCAGACTCCCCGCTGAGCAGGGACCCCCCCCCCATCCCAGGACCCTGGGATCGGGACCTGAGCCTAAGTCAGACGCTTAACCCACTGAGCCACTCAGGTGTCCTGGTAGCTTTTTCTTTTTAATTTTTCTGCTTCTTCCCCGAGAATTGGTGTTTGACTGCACATGAGTGAGTGTGTGTGTGTGTGTGTGTGTGTGTGTGTGCAGTCTACATTCTGAGGTGCAATGTGCGTGTAGAACAGGGCAGGCTGAGGGAAGCGGGCAGTGAGACATATTTTTCATGTGTGCCACCGAGAAAGGAGGCTTTGTATCAACACTTAACTTAAGTGCACTGCATTAGGCATTCCGGCTGACAAGGTGCCACTCGGAGACACAGTCTTATCCCCTCCCCCATCCTCTCACCTGAAACCTGCCGTTGCTTCATACCAAATGTTTAATTTCCCATTGTTTGAAAGAAAGCAGTATGTAAAGCATGTGTTGCCATGGATGCCAAATCCAGGGATGCCTTAGAGAGGCTCCCGAAACCTGTTAACCTTGCGCCCTGACAGGTAACGAGGTGCTGAATCAGGTCCAGGAACCACTTGCCCTCCCCAAAGACACCTCCAGCGGGAAGTTCTCCAGCGGTGGCCCTGCCCTCACATATTCTCCAGCCTTGAACTCTTCCTTCTGCCTGTATGCTTTCCCTGTCTTCGGTCAAGAAAGGCATTCTCTTCTCCATGGAATGCTTCCAGGGTTCAAGTCCTTGGCTGGAAGAAGCCCATCTGGAAAAGTTCCGGAGCAGTGCTGTTGTCCTTCCCGAGGGATGAAAGCAAGGAAGCTTTGCCTGCACACCACACTTAAGAGCGTCTAGTATCTACCAGTGCCCAACAGAATCCTGACAGCAGCACTAAGCTCAACACCTCCAATCAAGAAATGGCCCCAATACCGCACATGACCATGGAAACCCTGTCCATGAACTACTGAACACCAACACATATGACAGGGATGAATCTCCCAGAGGACAGTGAGGGGAGACAGGCCAGACCCAAGGAGGACCTGCTGAGTGATTCTACTTATGCACAACTTCAAAGTAGGCAAAACTGATCTGTGGGGATGGCAGGCTGGTGACCGCCCCTAGGGGAGAAGGAAGGAGAGGCTACAACGAGGACTTCCTCAGGGGTGCCAGTGATGTCCCATTTCTTGATTGGGTGTGGGTCTTGTGCATTTTTTTGTGTGTGTAATAGATTTCACAAAAAATAAAAAGTTTAGAAGGAAAAAACCCTTAAGGTTGACCTTGAGGCAAGCGAGGACAGTTAGCTCTCTTGGCTCCACGTGAATATGTGGACCACTTCAGGGAAGGCTGAGAGGCCCGTCAGGACAGCCAGCTCGGGGCGTGAGGGAGGCAGGCCTTTCTGCTCCCCCCGGAGGCTTGGGGTGTCCTGACAGTGAGGCAGCCTGGACCACTGCCTCAGTTTCCCAAAGGTGCACATTCTTTGGGAGATAAGAATTCACAACAGCCCATGGTTTTTCACATTTCTTCTAATATCAATTATCAGAGGCACTTCCCCAAGGCACGCACACACACACGTTTACATCTTTGAAAATGGGCATGTGCCTCAGCTTTGAGGACAGAAAAGCTTGTGTTGGTGTAACCAGGCCCATTTTTTTCCTGTTGTGGTGGGGCACGAAATAACAGCGGGTCTTCGCTTTCCCACAGCAGAGAGGTGTTTTGCTTTTGCCCTCTTTGCTTTGCTAGAAGCCAACACCAGATCTCTCGCCCCCTTTCCTGGCCTGGTTTCAGATTCAGAACGGCCGCTCAGAAGCCTCTAGGGAGGTATTTGGAAAGCAGGAGAGGAGAAGTCACCCTGCTCCTGAGGTCGTTGCTAGCGGGCTCCCGGGCGGACTGAGATCTGCGGTGCCTTCTGGGCAGACCTGAGCTGCCTCTGCCCCGGGACAGTCACACAGGCTGTGCAGGGGAGGACGAAGTTCTGCTGGATGGTCTTAAGGTGCCTGGCTGGGTCTGAAAATTCAACTGACCCAGATTAACAGAAGAAAAGCATACAAGTTTTATTGGATATTTACATGTTCCTGGATGCCTTCAAAGAGGAGGAGAACTCCAAGAAACCATACGTTTGTGAAGCACTGACAAGACAGAGGGGTCCGGGCTAGCAGAAGTACATGGTAAAGAAGTCACTAGAAGATGAGGGTAAGTTTAACAAGGTTTATCTGGAGAGATTTCTCAGCCCCCCAGTTCCCCACCTCTGGGGATCAGAACGTCTTCCTTCCTCCTGGGACAGGGACAGCACTTTTCATTCTGGAGTTTTACAATCCATTTGAGGAAAGAAAAGGAGGAGGTTAGCGTGACATCCTTGCTTTGCTGGTTTCTCAAATTCCTTCAGCTTAGTGTGCCAGGCTGCCCTGTCTGGGGTAGTGTGTCCTAATCCCATCAGTTGCTTCTCTGACCTTTGTTTTACCATCCCCTCGTGCCTCCCCTCAGTTTTATAAAACTTTAATTCCCTGGACCATAACCTTCAATCATGGAGTATATTGAGTGGCTTTTGTTTCCCCAACTGCTTACCCTTTTACCCTTTCTAGAATAGTAGAAAGACACACACACACACACACACACACACACAAGATTCTCCCATTCTGGGCCCTAATGTCTAGACTTTGAACAGTGTAATGAAGCTTCTACTAATCTGTGCGGCTCGCCTGAGGAGCCAGCTTCCACAATTGAACTGTAAAACCACCATAATCCCACCTCTGGCTCTTCCTGTGACCTCACTCATCTAATACCCGTCATCCCTTGCTTTCTGAGCTCCAGCCAAAGAGGATCATTTTTGCTTTTCAGTTCTTTGCCTTGCCTCATTCCGCACCGACTCTGAGACACCACACTCTCTCTTCTCCTCATCTGGAGCCTCTTAGTCGTGGCCCTCCACCTCAGCCAACTAACACTCACCCTTCAGGCATTAATTAGTCACTTCCTCAGGGAAGCTTACAGTGTGGTGGGAGTCAGGCGTTGCAAATAATCAGTAGGAAGGAGGCAGTATAGGAAGGTATCATCGGAATATGGAGCCGGAAGCCTAATGTAGTCTCGGAATCACAAAATGCCTCTTGTTTTTTTTTTTTGTAAAAACTCAATCCCAAAGAGAACATTCCCGTATCTCTGGCCTCCAACTCCCTCCCTGGGACATGGAGGACACTCAGTAAATATTTGTTGGTGTTCAGAGCCCCCTCTTCATGAGTAAATAATGTATTTCCCTCACAACAGATGGGACTCCTCTTTATAGCAGGTGAGGATGAGGGCAGAGCAGAGGAGTTCACATATTCATGTATTGGGCACTTTCCGTGCACTCTGCGGGGTGCCAAGCACTTTGCCTACATTACCATCATTTAAGCCTTATGAGAACACTAAGAGGTGGATGCTATTAACATCTCCATTTTACAAATGAGGGAACTGAGGCTTACAGAGGCTAAGTAACTGGGCCAAGGTCAGAGAGCTCTGGCCCAAATCTCAATCCCTCATCCCCTATTTCATAAGTAATTATTTATGAAGTCATATGTCCCTCACGTGGCTGGCAAAAATGTCTCAGAAAGAGCAACAGTTAATTTCCATAATAATTGCGTGAAGTTGTTTTGAATGTGTCCTGATAGTCTATTTTGTCACTTTAGCAATGACAGGCTTACATTTCCACATCACTTAGCTACAGTGGCTTAGTCTTGACCTCTCACCTCCCCGGCTCTGTGAAATTGCTTCATTCCTTCCCCCTGCCTGGGTTGGGAGGCCACAAAATTTCCTTCCAAATCCCTTTTTTCTCAGGCTGCCTTGAGGTGACTGGTTCTCTTAGAGGCTGCCCCACCCCCATTCCTCAGTGGCCTGCAGGGTGCATGGGCGGCTGGCAGAAGCAGGTGGGGACTTAGTAGTGTAGTGTCATGGCCAAGTGCATGTACAGGCTCTGGAGTCAAAACATGGGTTCAAATCCTGCTCTGCCACTTACCGTGGGAACTCGAGTTAAGTTACTCTGGGCCTCAGTTTCCTCCCCTGTAAAATGCAAATGAGACTAGTATCCACCTGATGGGGCTATTGGGACTAAAGGATGAAAGGAAATGCTGAGGGAATTAAACCAACAAAATGCACAAGGTGCTTAGAACAATGCCTGGTCCATAGCAAATGTTCCATAAGTGGGAGCATTTATCAGTGTCCACATCTCATACCTGAGAACTTGAACAGAACATCAGCCCCTTTATCTGTGTTCCAGCTGCAGCCCCAGACCTTCTCCCCATGATCCAGAAGCTAATACTCCCTGGGCTATTTTGATGTGAATTCAGGGAAACTTGGCTCCTAGAAAAAAAAATCCCTGTACCCCACTGCGTGAGCCCTGGCCCCCGCCCTTTCTTTGTGGAGGGGTTTCCTTCCAGCACTGCTAGCATCTTCTCTCCTTCTCACCAGTGCTCCCGTGGCAGAAAAATGCATTCCCTCTTCTAACTGAATCACAGCTTTAATAAAGCTATTGTATTTGACCACAGGCTCAGGAAATAGTAATATAACATAATAAGAGAAGATCATTGAAGTTCTATAAAGCGAGCTTTCGGTTCCTTCAATTCCAGGGTCCCTGAACCTTAGATAAGGGATAAACATTTTTTAATCAAATTCTAAATAACAGTAAACCTCACTTTTCATTTCAAGTATTTTTCCAGTTAAGTATGGGGTGTTTCTAATTTCCTGTGTGGATCAGATGAACTGTTGATTTTTTTTTTTTTTTTTTTTTTTTTACATTTTCAGGGCACTTTTCTGACTGCAAGTTCAGCACATGTCTTTGGTAAGTTGTCGGAGAAGTGAGCCAAGAATGATTAAAATTCTGGAGACTGAGCTGTAGGAGAATAAGAACAAATCAGCACTGGGAGGAAAAACACTTATTGGAAGAATAACTGGGTATGTAGCTCGGGAAGACTGAGGAAAAGCAGACATTAATTATATGATGCAAAGTGTTATGGTTGCAGAATTTTTTCATAAAGGAAAATAGACGCTCCCAGCCCGACACCGTTTTTGCTTATATGAAAGACAGTGGTTATGGGCACAAGTGTGGAAGTCCCAGGAGGAGACTCAAGTCTTGTCTCTGCAATTTGCATGCCGAGGGTCCTTGGACAAGGAACTCAACTTCTGTGAGCCTCAACTGTCTATTGGAAAATGGCAGTAAAGAAGCCTAATCATTCATAAGATGATTATGAAAAGTTAAGATGGACAGTGTATTTATGATACTTAGCACGGTGTCCAGCACACCAGAAATCATGTGCTTCATTATCAATGTTTGTGGGGATAATTCTTCATTTCAATAGAAATGAAACCCCCTCGTTCAATAGAACCATATTTTGAACAATGAAAAATTTCCAGCAGAGTTGTTCAAAGGGAAGTTACTTGAGGCATTTTTCAACAGTCTGGGCTTAAAAAAAAATACCCTATTATTTTATTCATATGTGGAATTTAAGACACAAAATGAACAAACAAAGGAAAAAAGACACAAACAAACAAATGGGTCTCTTAAATACAGAGAACAATTTCCTGGTTGCCAGAGAGGTGGTGGGGAGGGGGTTGGGTGAATCAGGTGAAGGGATTGAGAATATACTCATTGTGATCAGCACTGAGTAATGTTGTGAATTGTTGAATCATTGTATTGTACACCTGAAACGAATGCAACACCATATATGAATTATATTTCCATAAAAAACCAGTTTGAGTTAAAACACAAGAAACCTAAATCATGGGTAAACCCAGGGTACACTAACAAAAGGGAATTTGACACTTCATCAACATCATCATTTAAAAAAAATTTTTTTTTTTACTGTATCTCATGGATTCCAAGATGTATAGTTTTCCATGTTTGGCACCTCAAATTAAAAAGTCTTACAATCCTGACCATGTTTTGTTTCCTAGTACTATATGGAATGAGTAGTACGTATTCCAACTGCTGATAACTAAGAATTGCTGAGATAGGGTTTTAAGTATTACACTTCCTGCTGTACTGTTCTGAGTAAATAAGCCCAGTCTTGGCCCCTGAATAATTTACAAGGTGAGATGGACAGTGTCTGAAGAGCACTGAAACAACTAAGTCAGCGTCACATGGAAATGGAGAATTTGCAGTTCTTTGTTAGCAAATAAATAAATAAATAAATAAAATGCCATTTCACATTTACTTATTGTGTAAATATGATGAAGCTACTTAATTTCTATGAACCTTGATTTTATCCTCTAGGAAAAGGGCCTAATAACATCTCTTGGAAGGTCATGGTGAGGGTTGAAAAGTGTGTTTTTCATGGGGCCTGTCCCCTTCCCACAGCCCCCTGGTGTCCAACTTGATGTATCTCTCCTCCCTGTTCCCCCCACACAGAGGAGCTGGACCAGGGTAATCTCAAGATTTCTGTCTTAGATGGCGTTCCCCAGCATCTACAGCCTCAGCTCTTGTCTCAATTAACAACCCATAGTCTCCCATTCCCTTCCCTCTTTGTGGGTTTCTGCCCCACATCTCTGCCCTCCAGCTGCCTGGACTTACATCTTCTCATTCTTATTGGCAACTCCCATGCTCGTTGTCAAATTGGATTTCACAAGACCCTGCGTGCTCCAGCATACAAGCTCCACGAGGGTGAGCCATGACTTTCTCATTCGTTGTTGAGTCTGTGGTAGAAGTTACAGAAAAATGTGGAGGAGGGACTTAGTAGCAGGTCCCACGGGCTAAGTCCAATTGTCAACATAAAGCTACACAGCTTTTCTGCAGGCTCTAGAGAATTGTTCTGTCTTTTGCAGCTGCTGGAGGCTGCCCACATTCCTTAGCGTATGGCCCCTTTTCTCCATCTTCAAAGCTAGAAACAGATTCCTTCTTGCAACACATCACTCCAGTTACTTCCTCTGCCTCTCTTGTCCATTTTTAAGAACCCTTGCGTTTATATTAGATCCATCTGGATAATCCCGGATTATCTTCCTATTATAAGCCAGTTGATTGCCAACCTTAATTCCATCTGCAATCTTAATTCCCTTTTGCAGTAGTCACAGGTTCTGAGGATTGAGGCATGGACATCTCTGTGGGGGTCATTACTCTGCTTATCACCTTAGGTTAGGTTTTCATATAAGAAAGCTCGGGCGCCTGGGTGGCTCAGTGGGTTAAAGCCTCTGCCTTTGGCTCAGGTCATGATCTCAGGGTCCTGGGATCAAGGCCTGCATCGGGCTCTCTGCTCGGTGGGCAGCCTGCTTCCTAGCCTCTCTGCCTACTTGTGATCTCTCTATCAAATAAATAAATAAAATCTTAAAAAAAAAATAAAAGAGCAAACATTTATGAGAGCCTCATGTGTCATGCATAATGCTGGCTAAGCATTTTTCCTGCATTCCCTGCTTTTATCCTTACAAATAACCTTAGGAGGCAGGAACCATTATTGTCCTAATTTTAAACAAGCACAGGGATTTAAAGAACTGTCCAAGGTCACAGAGCTAATCAGTAGTAGAGCTGGGATTTGAACTGAGGGCCACGCCTAGTTGCAAGGCCTTACCCTTAATGGCTAGACCATATAATTAAAGGTGGTGGCAAGAGCATCTATAGGAATAGATGAACTTGGATGAGGAACAGAGGTTCAAGGTTTAAGTTCTAGAGAGTACCCTAAAACCAAAGTGGTAGTTTGGTGGGTGGTTCCATAATAAGTAGCCATACTTCCTCAGTTAGGAGACTTTTCCTGGCAAAGGACAGAAAATCTGACCAGGAAATCTTATTCTAAAAAGGAAGGGCAAATAAACTATTAAAAAAAAAAGAAAAAAAAAAGCTAGATTAGGGCTTCAGGCATGGTTGGATCCAGAACCTGTGACAGCTTGTCAAGAATCAGTATCAGTTTTCTTAGGGTGTCTGGGTAGCCCAGTCAGTCTTGGTTTGGGCTCAGGTCATGTGATTGAGCACTGCATCAGGCTCCATGCTCAGTGTAGAATATGCTTGGGATTCTCTCCCTTTTCTTCTCCTTCCCCCTCTGCCCCTCCCCTTGCTTGGGCTGTCTCTCTCTCTTTCTTCCTAAAATAAATAAATAAAATCTTATATTAAAAAAAATCCATTTTCTATTCTTTTTTCTTAAGTCTGCCTTCTTCAGAGTTGACTGTTCAAGACCATGAGATGGTAGAAAAACAGTCACAGTGGCCCTAGCTGCTATATCCTACCATCTTTTAGGTGCAGCAAGAAGAAAAAGTGACTGTCTTTTTCCAAAAGTCCCAAGATAAATTGTCTTACCTTTCATTGGCTCTGCCAGAGTCCCTGGCCATCTTTGAAGTAACAACTATGGCCAGGAGAATGCAGGTGCTAATTGCTTAGTTATGGCTTATGTATTTCTTCCTGGAGTGAAAGGTAGAGTCAGCATCACTAGAACCATATACACTCAGAGGAATGGGGAGGGATAGTTTTGACCCTAGGTAACGGATTTAGGTATTTTTTTTATCTAGAACAGGAAGTCCAGTGGTGAGTAGTTCCAAATTGGATAAATCCAAAACTTAATGATGTCAGGGGTCTGAGCACTTCCCTGTGATCCTTTAGGTTTACCATTCATGATCATAAGGTGGTTTGTGATCATAGTGATCCTTGATGTCTCATTGGCCAGCTCTGGGTCACTTGTTTAGCTTTGGGAAGGTTCATGCTCCGCATCTGAGGAAAATAACATCTAAGTATCTGGAAAAATCAGGGCTATGTTAGTTAGGCAGAATAGGGGGGAGAGTGGTGGTATTTTGGGTAACCAACTGTGTCTGCACCAGGTCCCTGGAGGGAAATTGGGGACTTTTGTCACCAGGAGGAGGCTGAGAGGATACTGGGTGACAAAAACAATGGATTTCTATTGGGGTTAAAGTAAGAACAGAGAAAGTTTCAGACCGTGGAGCCCCCTAGGTGCCCCTGGGAATTTATAGAGTCCCTAAACCAAATTGAGAAATGAGATTGCCCCCAAAACTTCAGGTTTAAATATGGACTGTCAGAGCTAGGATATATCATCGGGATTTCAGGGATTGTTTGGAAAAGTAGTCTCAATGATCCATGCCACCTTCCATGATCTATTATAATGTGACTTTGAACATTTTTCAGGAGGTGGAATCTCTTCCTTCCCTGCTGGGAATCTTGCTTTGACAAATAGTCTACAAAGTAACACTGTGTGACATCTGGCTTTGAAGCTTCTATTTTTGTCCTCTTGGAAGCCAGCTGCCACGTCATGAGTCTGTTATCCAACCATCCAGCCGGAGGGCCCTGCGGCAAGAGAAGGACCCTAGAGGCTGACAGTTCATGCAGAGACCTGGAGCTGACCATATAGCTGCCCACCAGCTGAGTGATGCCATTCTGCATGTTCCAGCTCCAGCTGAGCACCGAGCTGCACCCAGCAGCCTGAGCGACCCCCGCCAACACCGCACAGAGCAGAAGAACCGCCCATCCGAACCCAGAAAATTCGAGAGATCCTAAGACATAACAGATTGTTACTGGCTTAAGCCACTGAGTTCTGGGGTGGTGTGTGGCACAGCAACGGGAAATGGAAACAGGAATCATTTTCTGTTCAGCCATTTCACAAAGGAGGCTAAAAAACCAAAGAAGGGGAAAAGCTTGCTAAGAGCCACACAGCTCAATAGTGGCAGAGGCACAGCAGGCATCCGGATTTCTGCTTTCACCGTTTACTGCTCTGATTGTTAAACCTGGCGTAACTATTTTCATATGGACGAAATGAGTGCATTCGCACCGAGCTAGTGTTTATTATGTGCTGGCAGAGTGCTAAATGCGTTCTCTCATTTAATTGGCACAACGAGCCTCCAAAGTAGGTCTGATGCAACCCTCCATTTAAAAAAAAAAAGAGAACTAAGGTTAAAGAAGATTAAAAAAACAAAACGAAACAAAAAACCTGCTCACAGTCGCTCAGCTAGGTAGGCGGTGGTATCAGGATTCAAATCTAGATCTAGCAGGTTCCAAAGTGCTTCCTCCTATAACTGTCCTGGAACACAGCTTCCACTGACCCACAAAGGCATTTTTCTCAACCAACCAAGTTTTTCTTTCTTGCACAACACCTGGCTCTGCATTTCACATCTTAAATGTGCCTCCCGGCAGGCTGGATTTCAGGATGAATATGTTTGCATCATTCTGAGAGTTTCTACTTACTGGGCATTTGCTCGGGGTCATTAGGATTCCTTTTAAGGTGAGAACTAAAAAAAGTCTTAAGTTTAGATCTCTCCCAAGAGCTATAATCACTTGCCACCCTACCCCCATACACCGTCCACTCTGCATCAGGATTCAATGGGCTCTTCTCATCCTTAAATTACCTTGTGAAGTGAAGGATGGAAATTGTAGTGTTGCGGTTTAGCAGATTTGTATGAGTCTTGCTGAGCAGGGAAAGAGAAAATAAGAAAGGGAAGAGGAACGGAAAAGAGGGGGATATGCATGAAAGAAGATGGACAGGTGAAAGGTAACATAATCATCTGTTATTTTGCGCTGAGAAACTAAAGGCTTCCTTCCCTCATCACCTTATTAGGATGACTGTGACTCAGTGCCCCCTGGACAGTTTTGCTCTATGCCTACAGTCCCAGCACGATGGTCAATAGTGTTTATTGCACTCTCAATGTATCCCAATTTGGATGATAAATCATATGGTGGCCTTTTCAAACATGTTCTACTCTCTGCCCACCCTATCAGGTTTCATGGAAGAGAACTAGATACAGGAGGCTATGAAGGATGCCAAGGTCGATAGGGTCAAAGACACAGCCCCTTGACTGCACGGTAGAGGGGCCCTGTAACAGCTTTTCAGTGTGTGAAGCACAGTAACAATGGTGTTGTTGGGCACACTGGTAGGCGGCAGTTGGAGGAAGAGCTGAAGCAGTGCTTATAGGCAGAGGGAATACTTGGCAAAGATGTGGACACTTGGAAAGGTGTGGTGTGGTTTAGGGACCCATAGAAAGCAATCGCTCCTAATGGCCAGTAGTAAGGCAAGATTCTCCTACAAAGTATTTTTTGGAAAAGGGTCATCTTATATTTGATTTCTTCCCAAGTCTCTTATTTTATGAGGTCATCTCCTGATTATTTTAGATAAAATAAATTACAATTTGAGGAAGAGGATGAAACTGGTTGAAAGAGAGAGAGAGAGAAGTAAAGATGTAATATGTACGTAGTGTTATTCCTTGCCTGGGATATGTACTCAAAATTGTGAGTGGTACACGTCATTATAAAGTGGCCTTTTAAAAGACCGTTAACAAAAATAGCACACAGCCACATTGTGGAGAATACACATGTATACATCTGTAGGAGACTTTTTAAAAATGTTCTATAGTTATATAAAAATGGGTACATAGGGCTTGTGATAAAAATTCCAGTGGGAGCATCATTCACAATTTCAAAAAAGTCCTATGTTACAAACAACATCCAAAACCTGTGAAGACAATACGCTTTGAAAAGCTGCTTTCTGGGACTCAAAAGGGGGCTCTAGTGATCTCAGACAGAAACACTGTTGTCAGAGCTGCCAAAGGAGTTCGTACATGATTCTTTCATGAAACTGGGGAGATAAAAGGAAGAGATCTCTAAATGAATATTTCAGGTAATATTCAACTTAAAACCTTTTTAAGTTCATATGTTAAATATTACTAGTAGATGTTTAAAATTTTCACCTATATCCCCAAACATTGATACATTCAAGTTGGCTGTATTGTATGTATTGATACATTCAAGTTCACTTTTTGGGATGGCCTTCATGAGAAGATGGGGGATTGTCTTATGTTAGGGTCACCCGAGGTTTAGCATATGCAATGGTTTGTTCTATTGGGGAGCAGCTTGTAGAGTTGGGGGGTAACAGGAGATGAAGTTGGAAAGGTGGGCCAGTGGTCAGATCAGGGATGACCTGGTGAGCCATGCCAAATC
>PITA01034115.1:0-12020 GCA_004023965.1 Spilogale gracilis | reverse complement strand
CAGCGGTCTTGCCCTGGCTCCGTGGCCCCACAGTGGTCTTGCCCTATCTCTGCGTCCCAGCCGAGCGGCCTCCCTCAGTTGGCCACGTCTCTGAGCCACTGCACAATGAAGGTTCCTCCTCACCTGCCTTCCTTTCTAGTCTGGCTGCCTCTGAGTACTGAGCCCAAGAGTAGCTCAGGCCTCTCTACAGGATTTACCCCTTCCTGCTGCCCTCACCACACTTTGGCTGGTCGTTTCTCCTGGATGGCAAGGACAGGGCCGTGCCCTAGCTGGTCCCCACAGGTGCCTGCCCTGGGCACCCAGCAGACCACCAGATACTCGTTGGAGGCGTGAAGGAAGCAGGCTGCCCCCTACAGGAGAGAAGGAGGAGCTCCCGGTGCACTGGGAGTCTCGGTGAGCCTACAGGGCTTGGTGAGGCCTTCTCGAGCTGATGTTTCCTGAGTTGAAGGACAGCCATCCACTGAGGAAAATGAACAGTCTAGAACCATGTGCACAGCGCGGTCGTTTTCCTAGACGTCAGCAGCCCCGGACTCTTTCCACGCAGAGTCCCACGGCCTCCATGAAAAGGTCTCTATGGGGTAAGCCCAGAAGTCGGACTCGGCGAAAAGCACCTAGAGGAAGAGCAGGGCCACCATAGCTCATCTACGTGTCCCTTTGCGAGAATGGTCAGGGTGACGCCACACTAGGGGCAGACCTAGCCCGATTCGGGGTGAGTAGGGGGGCAGTGGGATGACCAGCCCCGCCGACCCCTTGGCCAAGGGCAGAGGCACGGGCAGCAGACTGCACCGCTGCTCCCCGCAGCCCTGGAAGGAGCAACAGAGAGCATCCCGTCCAGCACAGCCCTTGCTCTGAGTCAGGGGTCAGCACGGAGCCCCTTCCTCCCCTTTCCTACCCTGAGCCCCAGTTTCTGGAACGGGTGCGGAACGGCAGCCCCTAGAGCCACTGTTCTAAGGCTGGGAACCAGGGCTGTGCCTCACCGCCCTATGTCATACCAATGCTATTTCCTTTTATTATAAATAGGAATTTCACTCAAAGGGGTGCAGCCTCATACCCCTCGGCTGCTTTGTACTTTAATCAGAGCTTTCCTGCTGAAAATATTTATCTTCCAGCAAAGAGGTGCTAATTTTATCTTGCAAAAGTGGATATCTGCTTACGTCCCCTCTACCTTAGAGAAAGATAACCAAAGGCGCATTATGTCATCTAAATACAGCATCCTTGGAGATCAAAAGCCATAATGTATACATCTGCCAAAGTTGATGGAACGGCCATTGGTGGGTCCTTCCGCCCCGGTTGTATGTGCTCCATTGATAGGCACCCTGTGCGCTTCTATGAAAGAAACTCCCAAGGGCTGTTTGTGCCAGTTGATTTCGGCGACATTAGGAGGTTTGGAAATGAGAATCCAAAATAGATGTGCCCTTCTCACCCCTCTGTGTAAGCCCTCACCGCAGGAAATGGCACACGTTCAAATTTTCATAATGGAAGCACCGTGGGACTAGATAAGGCGTATGTCCCCTACAATGACATTTCACTGTTTAAAATATAGTCAAAATGATCCATAGCCCAGCTCCACCTGAGCGTATTTGCCTCGTGATGCGAGTCCTGCTTCTGGTTCTAGCTCACTGTTCCTCACTTTCTTGGATCCCACTTTATTGTGCATGTGCACACACACACACACACACACACACACGCACACCCTGGAAATAAATGTCCACAAAAGTAGACGTACACTTACAGTAAGCCTTGGACCCTGATGTTCTGTCTTTTCCAGTCCCACTGGACATCTCGTCCTTGGCTTCTCAAAGTGTGGTCCCTGGACCGCCAGCGTCAGCGGGATCACCAACACGATGGGCCCGCCCAAGGCCTGCACGGTGACAGTCTCTCGCATCGCCAGTAGGACGTGCTCCTAGTGCCCACAGGTGGTCGGGAAGCACTGGGCCCGTCTGTTTCCATTTTGAAGCTTTGTGTCTTTTTGTAATTTGCTTTCTACTCTCTAAATGGACCAACCACTCACCTGTGATCCATGAGCTGAGGTTTGACTAACCTACTTGGCGGGGAGACACTGGAGCCAGGATTCTTAGGGCTTCAGGTGGCTCCGATGGGAGAAGAAATTGCTGTCTGCCTACACCTCTGCCCTTGGGAGAGGCCTCAGATAGGTCTTCAGTGTGCTCAGAAGGGGGAAGGCATATGGTTACTGCCTGACGTTACAGTGCTACATAACCAACCACAAAACCTCAGTGGCCTGAGGACAGTAAATGTAGTTGCTCATGTGTCTTGGGTGAGCTAGGGGTCAGCGCTGCTGAACCGGGCTGGGTTTGCTCACATTTCTGGGATTGGTGGGCTGTGGCTGATCTGGGCTGGCCACAGCCAGGACCAGTGGGAAGTCAACTCATCAGTGTTGTTTCTCATGTCTAGCTGGCCCCCTCACGTCCTCATGGCCTGGCAAAGGCAGGGGCCTCACATCCCAGGGCAGGAGCGCCTGTAGAGCTCTGACCTTCCCCGGGCGTGGAGCCTGCTGCCCCGCCCCCACGGGGGGAGCCCTTCCCCATCACACCCAATGGCATGGCTCTAGGGAGGAATGAACAGCTGGGACCTCGATCTACCGCCTTAGGTGTGTGATCTTCGTAGAGACTCAGTTGGCTCCCCCGTAATTGGAAGACAGTTCTCTACGTCGCAGCACTGGTGAGAGGCTTGGATTAGACAGTGTAGCTAGAGCAGACAGTGAGGGGCCAGCCCAAAGGGTGCGCTCCATCACCAGCAGCCCTTACTCTAAGGACAGTAATGATGATGGAGGCAAGTCTCATTTTCCAGCCCTAGGGACCGGACTCTCCCTGGTCCTCATCTCCACAGAGAACAGATAAATCTATGTCCTGTATTTGGAAGTAGAAGGAATTGGGGTGTGTGTACGTGTAGCCAGATTACCCAATTCTTGTTTTAGTGAAGCTCATAATGAGACGGAGGCTCGAGCAAAGCCTGATTGCATTATGCAGACGCATTTTCCCGATAATAACCACATTCGGAGCTCTTGCCCAACGCCCAGCTAGGACACTGCAGCTGCCCTGGAAAGATCTCAACTCTCGCTACACCTCCCACAGACATTAAAATGCAACCATTATTTTAAGAGCCCAGCAGGCATTTCCATCAGCCTGAGGGTAACGTGAATACACATTTTTCTGCTTTGGGACAGATTTCTTGAAATCAATTTTATTGAGGCAAATTTATTTACAATAGAATGCATCCATTTCAAATTTTGACGAATGTATACACAATGCAACCCTAACCCCAATGAAGATCTAGTTTATTTCACCACAAAAATTCCCATTGCCCCTCCCAATCAATCCTCCTACTCCAGGAAACCACTCTTCTGAGGTCTGCAGCTATAGATTAGTTCAGCCTGTTCTAGAACTTCATTTGAATGGAATCGTGCCATATGTACTCTTCTGTGTCTCACTTCCTCCACACAGAATAATATTTTGAGCTTCATCGATATTGTTGCATGTGTCAGAAACTTGCTCCTTTTTATTGCTGAGGATTGCTCCATCATATGGATTTAGCACAGTTGGCCCGTTAACCTTTGATGGACTTTAGAGTTTTATGCAGCTTTTGAACCTGTCAGTAAAACTGTTCTGATCGTTGGCATGCTAGTCCTTTTGTGAACATGTATTTTAATTTCTCTCACTTTATTAGAAATTACCAAACCGAGTTTCCAAGTGGCTGTCCATTTCATACACCCATGAGCAGTATTTGAGAGTTCCAGTTCCTCCTTATCCTTGCCAACACTTGGTCGTGTTAGTCTTTTTAATTTTAGCCACTCTGATGGGCACGTAATGTTGCCACACTACAGTTTTAGTTGGTGTTCTTCTAACAACTAAGGAGTGTTGAGCATTTTGTGTGTCCATTAGACATTCTCCTTCTTTGTAAAGGGTCTTGGTCATTTGTAAAATTGAGTCGATTATAAGAGTTCTTACATATTCTGTATACAAGCCAATATCTAAGTATATGTACTGTAACTATTTTCTTCCCTCCTGATGCTTGCGTTTTCATTTTTTATTTTTTCATTTCTTAATTTTGAATTTCAATTTATCAATTCTTTATTGGTTTGTTTTCTCTCATTTCTAAGAAATCTTTGCCTGCCCCAAGTGTGAAGGTTAGAAGCTTCACAGTTTTAGCTCTTGCATTTAGATCTTTGATACATTTTAAGTTGACGTTTGTATATGTTGTGAGGTAGGGATTGGGGTTTCTTTTTTTTCTCCCATTTGACTTTCCAGTTGCTCTTCACCAGGTCGAGGAAGTTCCCTCCTGAGTGTTGAGTTGTGTCAAATGCTTTTTCTGCACCATATTACACAATGAAATGCTAACAAACAAGAACTGCGGAAATGCGTAATAATCACCAGGACTACAGAATTGGGAATGGAAAGAGGACTCAATCCTTTGGGTGGTTTTATTGGCCTAACAGCTAAGGTGGCCCAGCAGCCATTTGCAAATCTCTTTTCCTTATCTCCCCAGGCAGCCACTTTTTCAGCCTCTCTTAGAGCTAGTAGTGAACAGATGACCCAGTTTGACCAATGAGCCATAAAAGAAGGTATATTGTAAGACTCCTGGAAAAGAGTTTTTTCTCCCTGAGAAAAGGTGTGAGGTTGCTTCTCCATCTACCTGCCTTTGGAAGCCATCGTACAATGTTATGATATGCCTAAATAAACACCTGCCACCTGTGACTGTGGGAGGTCCAGAGAACTTCAGCTGTGCCACCCAGAGTCCTGGGGCCACTAGGAAATTCATTCCACCATAGGATGGAGAACCCCAGACTTCTTATTTGAGGAGAGAATTTATTTCTCTATTAGGTGTGCTCTATCAGTTGGATTTTAATATTTATAAGCCATATAGGCTTCTCCCCCAACCCCCAAGTCCCAGTCCAGTCTAGAATGAACATTCTCTAGAGTGAAACGGTTATGCATTTTCATTACCAGTTCGTCCGAAACATGAGATTCAGAGAAGAGCCTGATTCTACAAGGTACAAGCAGAGCCTGTGGAGCATGGTGGAAAAACTGCTCAGCCAGGAAGCTCTAAGCCTGAGTTCTTATGCTGCCAGCCCCCTCATCATTTCTGGACATCCTTCATTTTCTCACTGTCCCATGCTCCTCTTGTTAGAGATTTCCCTCTTCCTGAAAGGCTTCCTTCTACCTCCTTTCCTTTGTCTGCCAGGTGGTACTCATTCTTCAGTTCTCAGCTTAAAGATTACTTCCTCAGAGAGTACCCAGATCCCCCAGCATCCTGTTGCCTAGGATCCTGAATTTTCCCTCATAACAATGATCCCATTGAAATTAAGTACATGATTTGCTATAACCCCTCTCCTCCACTGGAACATAGGCTCCTTGAGGCTGTGGATCTGATATGCTCCTTGGTGCCCTAGTAGGGTGCCCAGCACATAATAAATATTAAGTATGTATCTTTGATTAGTTGAAGGATGGATGGATGGAGGGATGGATGGATGGAAGGATAGATGGATGGGTGGCCGTGTGGGTGGATGGAGGGATGGATGGATGGAAGGATAGATGGATGGGTGGCCGTGTGGGTGGATGGAGGGATGGATGGATGGAAGGATAGATGGATGGGTGGCCATGTGGGTGGATGGGTGGCCGTGTGGGTGGATGGGTAGCCGTGTGGGTGGATGGATTGAACTGCATTGCCGCCACCTCACTGCATGTCCTTGGGGAATCACTTTCCTTCTAGGCTGTAGTTTTCTCATCTGTCGTATAAGGAGTTTAAACTCCGTGGACTGTAACAGTCCATCCACTGCCAGCTCTTTGTCAGATTCAATCCAGATGCTCAGATGTGGCTTTGTTTTTAAAACTGGCCCTCCCTCCCTCTATCCACTTACTTTCCACCGCTGCTGGTGACCCTGCAGTTGCTCCGGGAGCTCATTCCAAAGAAGCATCCCATGGAGAACAGCTGGAGCTGGTCGTCTTGACTACCCCAAGATGCCGGGGGCAGTGGTTTACAGACAGGGGGAGGCTGCAGTGTCTCGTGGTTTCCCCATGATGCCGAGTCCCTAGTCCCCTTCTTCTGTGATGGGAAGGCAGAATTTTGATGCGTTGGTGGTAATCGTCAGAGGAGGCCGTACCTATTTGCCTACATTCCAGCACATCTGTTCATCATCACTCACATGGCGGATAAGAGCCCTCTTTGCAGATTAAAGATCTCAACCAGGGCAATTTCCTGCAATGCCTCTAATGGGCTTTTACATCTGCATAGCGGGTGCTGCAGGGGTTTAATCCTGAGCACCTGGTTGCACACAGAAAGCGGTTCTAGAATCTATACCATGCACATTGTATACTAAACACACAGCATACACACTCATCATAACCCCCAGTGTGAGCTAAAACTAAGACAAGTTCCATCACATTTCCTTCCTCCTTTTTGTCCATGTCCTCAGAGGAGAGTCACTGGCTCCTCTGCCCCCTCCGACGGCAAGCATCATGACAAGTGGTGACCAGTTATTTCAACTCTTGAGGATGCATTCTCACCTCCATTTGACAGATGGGGAGACTGAGGCTCAGAGGCATGCTCAGACTTGCCCAAGGCCACACAGGCCAAAGCGGTGGGTCAGAGAGTCGAACATGATCGGAGCACCCAAGGCAGGGCCTGTGTTCTGCTGCTGGTTACCTGTGCAGTATGACCTGCGGCAGGGCCTATCAGGGTGTCAGGGCGTGGGATCAGAGCCCCGCTTGTCTGCCGCTCGGCAGCTTCCCTTGCCCCGGGGTGAGGCAGGGACAAGCACTGAGACACACGTGGGGACCTCCTTTGGGCTCACAGCCATCCATCCAGCCACCCTCAGCTTGAAGCCAGGGCCCCTCCCCGAGATTGCCATATAGCTCTCTGAGATCAGGAGGGAGCAATTTTTTAACAAATGAAAAGAGGATGTTTAGTAGAAAGAGATTGGGGGGGCGGGAAATGGAATGCTCACAGCAGCTGCAACACCTTGGGGTACGAGCGGAGAAATTCTCCAAGACACCACCTCAGAGCCTTGATGTTGCTTGGCTGACTGCTTCCTCCAACCTTATTGGCCAATGAGGAAAATAACCTCCTCCCGTGTTCACTGTTAGCTTGCTGTTAGTCTTGAGAGGGTTCCTTGCCGCTGACAGCCTTCCTAACTGAGACACAATTTAAGCACCAAAGCACGTGTAACACACCCCGTCCCTTCAGCGGCTGCTGGTGGGGGGAGGAAGGGAGAGCCAGCTCCGTGGCTCACATGCAGAGCCCCAGAACCCAAACCTCTCAACTTTGCCCCCAGACCGTCTTAGGCCAGCCAGCCCAGAGCCTTTGCTTCTCTCCTACAAAACCCCACCGCAAAATCCAATCCATGAATTGTCCGGTGATCCTCATCCAGTGGGAATAATAGCCACGGTCTAGTCTCTAGCTGCATTCCAAAATTAAAAACAACCAAAAAAAAAAAAAAAAAAAAGCGGAGAGAGTTAGCCTCCCCACATTCCCAGCTCAATAAATACAATCAAATGATGGGAGCTGAAAATCAAACAGCCAAGCATTCCATCTGAATCGGGAATCTGCAGCCCAGATCCTCCTGGGTACGGCTCGATCCCCCCACATCATTACCCAACCCTGCCATTAGGGAAGGCAAACCCATACTTACAATCACAATGGACGTAACGTGTAACCAGGAGGCTGCTCGCTTCCAGGAAAGGCGGCAGAGCCTGCCCCACCCCCAGCGGGCCCTGCCAGCCTCCTTCCATCACCAGCTCTTGGTTCTGTGCTCAGCAGAGGTCCCCATGACATCAGAGACCTAAGGTCTCTCTGTCCCTTCTATGTTGTTGTCCCGCTTCCCACCGGGAGAGAAGCTGTCTTTCTCTGGGCGTTGTCCTCTTCCCTGATGCTGATGTTTGCCTTTCTGGGTGAGGTTCCCTCTGCCTTCAGTGTGACTGCAAATCAAGGTCTCAGGGCCATAGATTTTGGAATTGTACCTTGTTGGGCACAGTGAAGGTCACGGAGGAGACAAGCATCTTCTGCTTGTGCGGCCCGCCTTGACGGACGGCTGGCAGCATGGGGCCGGGTCGCCCACCGTGGGTGCCCATGCGTCCACCTCCAGTAACGCCGTCTACAGAAAACCTGGAGATCACACAGAACTGTATGCGAATGGATGCAAAATGAAGCTTTTTACTGCAGTTCTTACTGCAAAGCGCTCGGAACAACCTAGATGTTCCATAATATAGAACTGATAATTGGGGGGAAAAAAGTATGTGGCCATTAAAAAGCATCTTTGTGAAAACTGTTAATGCTGAGAAAAATAAAGAGTAAATCATATATATGAATGAAACATGCTGTATGAAGCAACTAGTAGAATGAGAGACGTGATGGGTGCCACTCACATCCTCTAGGGAGCCGCGTTTGAAGAATGAGGTGTATCTTTTCAAGAACACGCTAGATCACTAACCCTCTGCAGCGCACACACAGGGCAGTGTTCAAAGTCTGCGACTGCCTACGTGCTTCTGCGTGGCCACGCATGCATCCTGCCGCTCAGGCATCACGGCAACCCTCGAAGGCAGGGACCATTTTTATACACTGATGCTCTGAGCCCCGTGGCTGATCGGTATCAGATCTGGGTCTCAAAATCAGGAAGTCCAGCTTCTCAGTTGCATGCTGCAACGAAAATGCTTACACCGAATCCAACAGAATGATGGTGGGCAGAAAACGGGAAGGGGAGGAAGACAAAAGGAAATAAGCAAAACAAATAAGAAAGGGTCTTCCATGGTCCCATAACACAGCCCTCTCGCCGTGAGGTCCAAGGAGGGAGGGAGGAAGGAAGACGCGCATGGGACAGGTCTGCACAGGTCTGATGGGAATAGGCATACACCTACAGACAGAGACATACTATAGACTTACAGGTCTAGGTGTTCATGCACTTCTGTAAACTTCCTGCTTCCTAGGAGGATATGCTGTCCTCGGGATCCCACACCCTCCACACTCTGGCTTCCTTACCCTGGTCACAGCTGACTTACTCAGGGCTTAGTACTTAACCCATAGGAAAAATAATTCATAAGCTGGCCAGATCTCTAACCTCAAAAATGTTCACAAAGGTCATTTGATTCACTCAGGGTCCAGAGAATTTGAACTTAAAAACGTGGAAGGAATGCGCCAGTGGAGGTGGAGGGCGGGCAGTGTGGAGCGGCCTCCGTGCAGCGTCCTGGGGGACGAGGCGTGTGCCTTCCACGGCTGCGGTGGGTGGGAGGGCTGGGTGCAAACAGCAGGGTCGTGGGACTACAGGAGAAGGAAGAATAACCCCCCTCCCACCCCAGGGCCTGGTTTCCCCCCAGAAGGTGGCCTGGACTTCTCCCGGCATGGCAGTAGGCTTCCTGGAGAGAGCATTCCAAGCATGAAAGCAGCAGCTTCGGATAGATGCCCTGAGACAGAGGGCGCATGTCCCCTGCTCTGTGGGCCCATTTCGCCGTGGGACGCCCAAGCATTTGTAACTCCAGACGTCAGCACACTGTCTTCACTGAACTCCCACATCCTGCAGCCTCTGTTCCTGCTGGCCACAGACCCTGTGAGGCCTCAGGCTGGGCTTACCTGGACGGACCACCCCCGCTGTGAGCAGGGACAGAGCTGTCCCAAGGCTCTCCCAGCTGTGCGTCCGGCGTGCCTCTTCCCGCCCTCCCACCGCCACCATTGGCACGCCGCCTATACAGTTAGCCGTGTGCACTGTGTGCTCTGAGAGGCCAGTTCCATATGCCTTTTTCTCTCCTTTTTCTCTGCTTGGAGGGGAAAAAACTAAGCTTGACCCCGAAGACACAAAACTCCTGCCCAGTATTGCCGATTTATCTCCATCAACCAGTTGGCAAGGGGGCTGGCGTTCCCAAGGGAGTGTGGAGCTCAGTGCGTGAGGTGGTTAAGCTAGACGGGGAGCCTGGGAGCCGGCAGTCCGGGCCTCCCCATGGCCGCGTGGATCTGTGTGGTCTGGGGACCACTCGCTTGTGACCTCGGTGCCTCTGTTTCCCAGCAGAAGTATAAATATCAACGTCCTTTCCTGCTTGAGGTTTTTCTCCCCCCAGATACTCAAATGTTGGACTAAAAATATTTGTCCAAATGTGAAAATGAAACTTTTGAGAGTCCCATGCATATAGGATAACTGGATTATCTTTTCCTCTGTGTGTGTCTGTGTGAGTGCGTGTGTGGGCACATGCACATGTTGCAAAGTCCAAGAAACAGTGACTGATCCCCGGAAGATCTGGGTTCTAATCCGGCCTGTGGATGAACGAATATGTGGCTTTTCACAAGCTGCTTGACCTCCCCAGGCCCCACTTTTCCATGTGTACAGAGCAGAATGCTGGCCCACGTTAGTGGTCCTCAATCTTGGTGGCACATTAGAGTCGTCTGGGAAGATTGTTTTGAATGCTGATGCCTACACCCCACCATAGACCCATTAAATCTGGATTTTGGGGTAGAGGGCCTGTCTCTTGGAATTTTTAAAAATTCCTTAAGTGATTCCCAGTGTGTCGCCAGGATGGAGAGCCTCTGAACTGGGTTCATGGTTTTAAAACTATTTTTAATCAGAGATTCATTTCTTTAAACAAACACACTAGAGGCCCTGTGTGTAGAATGAATGAATCACATGCAGTTGTTCTGTGTGAAGCCAGAGAGGGGCCCAGAGTTTTGCCCACTCAGCCTCTCCTCGCCCCACCCTCCAACCCTGGAACCAAGCCTGGGTCACCCCTGCAGCCGTGAAGGCTCATCCAGGCCCTGGGACCTGAGTGTTCCTCTGAGCATGGTTTAAAAACTGCTGGAGACGAGACAGTTTCCAAGATCGTTTCAAGATCTAAACTTCCGAAATCCTGTGAGCACCATCAGCATCTGGAGCATTATCTGAATCATAAATACCCTCACAAATCTATCTGCTCGATGAAACCTAGTTTCCGCCCTATATCGTGTCTGGTTATAGAAACAGGAGCCAACTCAGCCATAGTAGGGAAATTCGGCCAGCGGTCGACCTCCCTGGGTGCTCTCACCGGCTGTGGGGTCGCCCAGAGTCCCTCAGTCTCAGAGGCCAAGGGAAGGAGCCAACCATGCTTTAGTCCTCATGACAGTGGACAAGAAATGTCATCACTGGAAATGCCCCTGGAACTGTGCAGCTGAGACATGGAGGGAAATCTGTGTTGCCCAGGAAATAGAGGGAGTCCATTCTCCAGACTCATTGGGGAGCTGTGTCAGAAGTCAGACTCCAATCAGGAAGTCCCTGTTCTAGCTCTGAAATATTTAAAATGAACTTCCCTCTGCTGTGCAAGGTCAGAAACACAAAGGTGCCAAATACAGCCCTGCGGGAACACCGTAGTCCCCAGAAGGTCATACGGCATGCAGAGGAACGGCAACACGGAGCCATGGCCACATGGACAACAAGAAAGGTCAGCATCACCATTGGAGCCCAGGCCAGAATCAGGGAGGGGCTGTTGAGGCACTTGCTCCTGCTGCACCATGTAAGAGGCCACTGAAGAACTAGGACTCAAAGAAGAAATATTTTAATGCCAGATTTCAAAAAGTTAAAAGTAATGCGAACAATTCAATAATTAAAAATATGAACATTTTAAAGAAGATCAGTATTGTTGATTTTTCTCATTGCCACAGTCTCCAATATGGCTCAGGTTAGTAAAGACAGACTCCTTTGCATGAAAACAAAGCCTCATTTAGCTTATTTCCATTAATGATGGTTTCAGGAAAGAAAACCAAAATGAAGTCATCACCGTCACCACCACCATCATCACTATCACCACCATCATCATCACTGTCACCACCATCATCATCACTGTCACCACCATCATCACCATCATTACCATCTCATTATCACCATCACCATCATCATCCCATCACCACTATCATTACCATAATCACCACCACCATCACCATCATCACCATCACCACCCCCACCATAATCACCACCACCATCACCATCATCACCATCATCATCATCACCATCACCATCACCATCATCACCATCATCACTATCATCATCATCATCACCA
>PITA01034114.1:0-11995 GCA_004023965.1 Spilogale gracilis | reverse complement strand
TTCTTCTGTCTGTTGGTCCACTGGCTGAAGCTTTTCCTTGAAAGCCAGCTACAGAAGAGCATAGGAGGAAGGCCCAGGACTCCAGCTATCAGAGGCTCATGGTCTGTGCCACTTCTGCACCTTCGCAGAAGCTAGAGTGCCTGGCCTCTCTCGGGATGCCTACCCTGCCTGTTTTACAGCACTTCTCAGCAACGTACTGATCCGACTGCCAGGGGTTGGAATTCAGACAGTGGTCGGTGATGTTCATTCCCAAGGCAGTCTCTCTCAGTTTTATTTGTCCAGATGGAAAACGGGGGCGGGGGCGGGGCAGGAGACTCTGTCTAGAGCTCGTGTGACTCTGCTGACTCTCAGGATATGGTATGGATCCCCATCTCTGGCTTCCCCAGAAACAGCTGCATTCCTTCACCTGGTCTGATTCTTGACCTTGACATGCACCAGCTTTGGTTCCCCTCCCTTCCTGGACTCAAGCCCATCCCAGTTTCTCCCCTCTCCCCATAGCCCAACTCTGAAACCCCTTCCAGCCCCAGCCCATGCTCTCCTCACCTCCCAGGCCTGCATCCTCACCTCTTCCTACGGCCTGGCTCCTTACCTCCTCCGACGGCCTGGCTCCTCCATGCAGACGGTTCTAGCGCTGGTTATTATTTAAGCAAGCTGCTTCTGGCTCACATGTTAATTAAAACCCGCTGTCCAAAATCTCTTGGTACAATTTGCAGTGTAATCTGTAGCCTCTAGTGCATCATTGTATCTCTATTAAAAGGGATTCTCTGTAATGATGCGGGGATTTAATTAGTTTCTTTGCCAATGTTGTAAAACACAGTGATAAACGAGCCAACAGGTCCGCGGATCATTATTCTCTTCAAGATGAGCTTATTAGCTGATTATGAATCATTAACAAAGTCTACACGGGATTTTCTTATCTAATTCAACACAATTTTTAACATTCAATGCTCAACATCCATTCTCTACACCAGCAACATTGGGTGGTGATTGCAAACTGTCTGTATGGCTTCCTCGTCGCTGCCGGGATTTCCCACCCTCTTCATATTTCATTTTAGATATACTGAGGGGGACAACTCAATATACGGTCCTCAATATTTAGATATATATTATGGTCTCCAATATTCAGATATAAATTGGAGACCGTATGGTGAGGAACTCAGGGTCTCATTTTACAGAGGGAAAATAGCCACTGTGAACAGGGCCTGGGCATGTTTCTGGGCACACACTTGTGTATGTGTGTCTATCTGTAGTAGAGGAGCCCATGGGGGTTGTACAAGCTCCTATGTTCAGGGGTGTGTGTGCTCTGTGTGGTCACAGGTGTGTGTCCATGGACTGGGGATGATGCTTACTTGTTCAGTAGGTATCGTGTATGGGTGTGTGGGGGGGTGCGCAAGTACATGCACATAGAGGGGAGCTTAAGGAAAGAGAAATTCTTGGCAGGTTTTCAGACTGAAGTTATTCAACCACTCTGTGACATGTCAGTGTCCCCCAAAAGTTTTAGGTAGGCCCCTCCTAGCTTCCCAGCTTGGGGTCATTCATTTTCAGTCAGCACATATATGGACCCCTGATAGGGTCAGGCACAGTATTTTGCCCTGTGAGGTAGGGGGTACTTTCTCTGCTTTACAGATAAGGAAACTGAGGTCCAGAAAGGTTCAATGGCTTTCCCAAGGTCATCAATAATAAATGGTGCAGTCAGGATCAAACATAGTCTTGCCACATTCCAAAGCTCTTTCTGCCAAAACCCCGCTGCCTTCTGGGTGTTGTGGACCCTCAGGAGTTGGCATGGGCCCTGCTGTCCCTGCAGCGCTACCTCCAAGCACACACTGCCGTGGCTATGGCCTTCTGATGGGCTGAAGGAGGAAGAGCGCCTACTGCACCCAGGAAGCGCCTCCATGGACTTGGTCTCAGCAGTTCACGTTCTCTTATGCTTTTTCATGTCAGCCAGCAAGTGGTTTCATTTGAGCCTTCAGCTACTCTAGTCAAAGCTATTGTTGCTAACAAGCATGAAAGCCAAGTAGGTACAAACAGTGTCAAGAGAAGAAAACTGGATGTTATCACCTCAAAATGACAATGACCAAGAGACACCATGTCAGGGACCACATACATGGGAGCTTAACTGCCACATCTCAAGTGGCTGGAAAGCCCAACAAGCTCGGACCTCCAACACATAGGCCAGAGGGAGACAAGGAAAGCTAGATTTGAGCATAGTGACTGTTAAGGGGTGAATTATGTACCCCCAAATTCATATGTTGAATTCCTCACTCCTAGTACTTCAGAATGTGACCGTATTTGGAGAAAGGGTCTATAAAGAGGTAACAAAGTTAAAATGAAGTCACCGGGATGGGCATGAATTCCGTATGATTGGTGTCCTCATAGGAAGAGGAAACTTGGACAATGACACACCCTGAGAGAAGACCATGAGAGGATACAGGGAGAAGATGGCCATCTACAAGCTGAGCAGAGAAGCCTCAGAAGAAACCAACCCTGCCAACAGTTTAGTCTCAGACTTCCAACCTCCTAAATTATGAGAAAACTAATTTCTGTTGTTTAAGCCATACAGTCTATGGTACTGCATAGAGCAGCCCTAGGAAACCAATCCAGGGAACAAACTCACAGAAGATAATTCTTCACCCAGCTGTGAGTGCAGTGTCCAAAGGAGGGCAATAAATAGGCACATACTTCAGGCCATTGTCCATACCAAAACAGATCCAACCTGATCAGGAGGCAAAGTAGTGGACAGTTAGGTCGTAAAAAAGAAATGCTCTAGATGAGGTATGAGGAAATCCAAATAATTCCTCCGTTCAAAGAATGAACCCAGTAAGGAAAGGAGGGCGGTTGAAAAGAACTTAGGGGTCAGGGGCCTAGCCAAGCCAGTGGGGTATTAGAGCATCTCTAGTCCCAGCAGAGATGCAGAGGTAGAATTTTGGTCATGCCAACAGAGCCAGTGTGGCAACAAATAGAAAAAGTCCTTGCAGAGCTTTCTACAAGCCCACAGGAGAAAAATAGGTATGCCACAAAGATTCACGAAATGACTGAGCATCAGATAACTACCATTTGTGTATCAGTTAGCACTGCTCTGTAACAAAGCATCCTAAAACTTAGTAGCATAGAACAACGGCCATTTAATATTACTCATAAGCCTATAGGTTTAGTTAAGCTTTCTGTTGATTTGAGTCTGCTTTCTACCAGTCTGGGCCAGGTTTAACTGATCTCAGCTGGGCTTGCTCCATGTATCTTGTGAACTGAAAGTGAGCTGGGGGCTGGATGGTCTATGATGGCCTCATCTGGAACAATGCATCTCTCCTCCATGTGTCCCTCACGTCCCTCCATGAGGATAGCCCAAGCACCTTTTCATTTCCACAACAAGAGTCAAGACAAGATACAAGAGAAACCAAGACAAGAGAGAGCTGGTCTTGAACAAGCTTCCAAAAGAGAACTAGTCTGTTTATCACAGGGAAGACAGAGATACAAGAGAAAATGTGGAAATATACAGGCTCTTTTCCAGCTTTTGCCCATATCATATTTGCAAACATCACATTAGCCCTAGCCAGTCATGTGACCACGCCTGGAGTCGGTGTAGGAGGGGACTACGAAGTTACAGCGCAAAGCGTTTGGATATAGAAAGACCATTACTAGGAGCCACTGGTGTCATAATCCACTACAGTGAGTAAATCAACAAATGTTTGAGGCAGAAGTCAATGGAGTGAATCTAAATCTCAGACTCACTTGCTGGTGGGATGAAGTCACTTATTCTTCCTGTCCTTGATCAGGACTGTCTTAAATGCTATAAGAGTGGAGCCTGACCCTCTGCAGCTCCACAATGAAGGGATAGTAACTTCCACTGGATGGTGTCTGAGGCTATACCCAGGCCTACTTAATATGATTAGAGTGCTACTAAATGTTGCATGGGAATCTGAAAATGGTAAGGTCTTCAGAATGCTCTCTGAACACTCTTCTCACTCTGTACTCTCTTCCTGGACTGTCATATTCCTTTCCACCTCACTCACAATCTCAACCTCTTTTCTCCCACCCTGACACAACTGAGGACCCTGTCTTGATCCCTGGCATAACTCTTGAAGTCAGAAAAGTAATTAATACAAACTGAACATATACAAATTATTGTTTAATAAATGAATAAAACCCAAATAACACAAATGGGATTGATTTATGTACCACAGTGAATTTTCCAAGCTGCTCTTCAGGTTCCCAATGAACATTTCTAGAATTATTGATTAAATTTTTGATATTGATCTGCTTTTCAAATTTCCCATTACTATATTGTGGAAGATAGTGTTCACTGTGACCTGCATACATTCACAATGACCCTTAACAGCGGTGTTTAACCTAAGAGAAAGGGGGAGGCTGACATCTTGGTCTTCAAATATTTCAAGGAATTTTTGAAGGCAGATAGGAACAGGTGTCTTCAGAGAACACACACGAGGACTAGAGGAAGATTTTTGGCTCAATAGAACATCTTCCTCATGGACAAAAAACATATAATGGGGTAAACTCCAGGATGGACAAAGATACAAAGAGAGAATTCATGGGAAATAATGCTTAATAATATTCCAAGAACATAGAATAAACATATGATTTGAGTAAATAGATTTGTAGAGACATGGAGAATGGATTGACAAGCTAACATTAGTCTAATGGCACTACATAAAAGGAGAAAGAAGAAAATCTTAGAAATGGGAAATATTAGAACTGAAAAATTTTCAGAATTAAAGAATAATTAAAGAATTCATTATATAAAAAGATAGATCAACTGAAGATAATTCTATACACAGAGATATATTATAGAAGGTGTGTAAAGTATCAGGGAAAAAATTAAATCTTTAAAACTACCAAAATACAGATAACTTACAAAGAAATGATACCTGGAGAGAGAGCAAAATTCTTAGCAGCAAAAATATACAGCAAAAAAGACAGTAAAGTGGTAATTGTAAAATGGTGAAGGAAAATAGCTGCCAATCTTGAATTTTATACCTAGGTAAATGATCATTCAAAGTGAAAGGGGAAAAAAGACTTTTTTTCAGACATACAAAGAGTTTCCCAACTCATTAAAAGAACTCTTAGAGACTTGAAGTTTCATCTCCAACCCATAAAGCTGTAATTCTAATCCTTACAATGACAAAAAAAGCTAAACAAATAGAAAATCATGATTTTTCTTGACTCCATTAAGAACTTAAGGGCAAAGTGCAAACAACTACCTTGAAATCTGGAGATACAGGTTAATACAAAGATTCACAGCCAGATCAATTCACCTTGAGCAAAAGCTGCTAGAGCCATAGATGGTAGGTAAACTTAAACAGTAATGTTGATCAATTGCTGGAGATGAAATACAAATTAGTGTAAATGAGAAACTCTTCAGAACTACAGTCATAGGGCACCTTGCCCTTTGTGGGTCTTACGTCCAGGAACCCCACCAAGTTGTCATTATGAAGAGTCAGAACAACAATCCCATGTCTTTGGCAGGGGGAAGGGAACAGTAATCATTTTGAAATACTGTCCAGAGCATTCTCCTTAACAAAGGCCTATCTGTCAATGGCAAAAAAACAAAAAACAAAAACAAAAACAAAAAACAAAAAAAAAACACCACACCTTTATTTGATGTGGGGGAAGGGAATTTATCCAACTCAAGCTCCCTCTAGTCTTTCTGTCTCACCCAAAGGAAGAAAAGGGCATAAGAATCACTTGTGAAGGTCACAGCTCAGTGATACAAACTCACTAAAGACTAAGACTTATTCACAGAATTATAGATGTCCTATCCTCCCCCACATCTTACCACCACATCAACAGGGCTCCAGTATGTTAACAGTGGATTACAGGTGCAACAGCTATAAGATCCAGACTCTATTTAAGAGAGTTTTTAGGATAACCCAAAGATGAAAGATAATTTAATAAAAAGAAGGATACTAGAGGAAATTAAAGCTTTTGATGCTTATAGCTACAACAGATATTAAACACAGCTCAACTCCTAGCCATGTTAACATAAAATTTCACATTAAAGGGCTATTCACATCAGTTCATATTACCAGATGCATCATGGTCAATCAAAAATTACAAAGCATGACAAAAAGCAAGAAAAAAATGTATGATTTGAATAGAAAAATCAGACTCATATATGGCAGAAACTTTGGAATTATCAGACTGAGAATTTAAAATAACTATGATAAATATGTTAAAGACTCAATGGAAAAAGTAGACAGTATGCAAAAACAGATGGGCAATGAAAGCAGAGACAGAAAATCTATGAAAGAATAAAAAATGTTATAAATAAATAAAGTTGTAACTTCACAATTACTAAAACTTAGAAGCAACCAAGGTGTCCTTCAGTAGATGACTGGATAAATAAACTGTGGTTCCTCCAGACAATGGAATATTATTCAGTACTAAATAATAATAATAATAATAATAATAATAATAATATCATAAACTATCAAGCAAAAAACAGACACAGAGGGATCTTAAATCACTTTGCTAAGTGAAAGAACCCAGCTGAAATGGCTGCATACTATATGATTCCAACTACATCACATTCTGGAATAGGCAGAATTATGGAGACAGTAAAAAGATCAGTGATTGCTAGGGATTGTGGGGAGATGATGAATAAAGGAATACAGAGGACTTTTAGGGTGGGAAAATAGTCTGTGTGATATAAAAATGATGGACACTTGTCATTTTACATTTGTCTAAACCCAAAGAATGTGTAACACCAAGAGTGAAACTTAATGTTAAGTCCAGACTTGGGTTATTCTGATGTATCATTATAGGTTCATCAGTTGTAACAAATGTACCACTCTGGTGGAGGATATTGATAGTAGGAGAGGTTGTGAATGTGGGCAAGCAAAAGGTATATGAGAAATCTCTGTATTTTCCTCTTAATTTTGCTGTGAACATAAAATTTTTCTAAAAAACAGTATTTTTTTAAAATATATTTATTGAGACTATCTTATCAAGATTGCGGAGGAGTAAGAGACTTAGATATCATCAGGTCCCAGGATGGTTACCAAACCAGTTGGAACACCTACATACTCAACAGGATATTGAAAAGAAGAAGAGCATCAATTCTAGACACAGAAAAGTAACCACTTTCTGGAAAGTAGGATGTGTGGAGAAGTGAATCAGAGGCGACATTTGGGAAGACAGACCGTGGGGGGAGGGGCCAGCTCCCAGGCAGCAGTAGCCCAGTGGAGCACAAAATCAGAACCTTTAGAAGTTGGCTCCACTGAGGGACGTCACTCCAGAGGCTAAGTGGGGGGGGAGGGGGGTGTGGAACTCTTGCTGGGACAATGTGGTCTCAGGCCCTGTGGGGTCACAGAAAGACCTGCGGTGCCTGAGCATGGCAGAACCCCCAGGTATCAGAGTGGGGAAGCCAGCTGCAGAGACAGAGCAGAGGAGTGGGCTCTCAGCTCAGGCTTACCTTAAACCAGGATCTGATGTGTAGTCAGGCTGCTGCTCTTCGATCAGGAACCCCACAAGTCGCAGATCTGGGGAGACCCCCCCCTTCCTTCACCAGGAGGGGTGGCATGGAAGCATGCTGCAGGAATCTGCTGGGTTTGGAGACTCCAAACGGGGCCACGCCTCAGAGATAGAAATGCTCCGTCTCAGGCCAGGTGACACGGAGTGCGGTCGGAGACCAGGAAGACAGGAGGGATTGGCTGCTCTTCTCTGAGGGCACACTGAGGAGTGAGGCCCCTGGCTCCCTGGTCCGGAGACTGGGAGGCCGCCATCTTTACTCCCAGCCTTCAAAGCTGTACGGAAAGTTTTCAGGGAACAAAAGCTCCTGAGAGCAAACAAAGCAGATTGCTTAGCCTGGCCCCTGGCAAGGACAGGGCAGTTCCATCTCAGGCAAAGACATTTAAGAATCAATACAACAGGCCCCTCCCCCAGAAGGTCAGCAAGAACATCCAGTCAAGAAAGACAAGATCATCAATCAATGAGAACTGCAGAACTCCAGAGCTAGGGGAATGTACCATGTAGATTTCATGGCTTCTTCCCCATGATTCTTTAGTCTTTCAAAGTTAAATTTTTTTAATTTTATTTTTTCTTATTCTATTTTTTAAATTTTTTCTCTTTCCTATTTTAATGTTTTTAACTATTTTATCTTACCTACCTTTTTTAAAAAATCATTTTTAATTTTCATCGTTTTAGTCATATTCTATCCCTTCATTGTGTTTAAGCTTATTTTTTGTATACATATAGGTTTTTCTTTCTTTAAAATTTTGGTATACAGTTTCTTCTGATAGATAAAAATATACCCTAAATCTAGTGCATGGCTTTATTCTAGTCTTCAGAATCATCATATTCTTTCCTCTTTTTTTTTCCTTTGTTCTTTTTCAACCAACTTCTTATCTTATCAATTCCTTTTTTAGAATTTTTTTAAATTTTCATCTCTACAGTCATATTTCAGCTCTTCATTGTATATACCCTTATTTTTTTACATATATAAGTTTTTCTTTCTTTAAAATCATGGGACCAAAATATACCCCAAATCAAGTGTGTGGCTCTGCTCTATTCACTAGTCTAATCATATATATATATATATATATATATATATATATATATATATATATATATATAGAGAGAGAGAGAGAGAGAGAGAGAGATAAAGATATAGATATATTTTTTTTTCCTTTCTTTCCCCCCTGGTTTTGGGTCTCTTCTGATTTGGTTAGTGTATATTTTTCTGGAGTTGTTGCTATCCTTTTAGTATTTTGTTCTCTCATTTATCTATTCTATCTGGATAAAATGACACAGTGGGAAAACTCACCTCAAAAAAAAAGAACAAGAGGTAGTACCAATGGCTAAGGACCTAATCAATAAGTATATTAGTAATACATCAGAACTAGAGTTCAGAATGATGATTATCAAGGCGCTAGCTAGGCTCAAAAAAAGCATAGAAGATAGTAGAGAATCGCTTTCTGGAGAAATAAAATCCCTTTCTGGAGAAATAATAGAACTAAAATCTAACCAACTTGAAATTTTAAAAGCTATTAATGAGGTGCAATCAAAAATGGAGACTCTTACTGCTAGGATAAATGAGGCAGAAGAGAGAATTAGTGATTTAGAAGACCAAATGATAGAAAATAAAAAAGCTGAGAAAAAGAGAGACAAATAACTACTGGACCATGAGGGGAGAGGTCGAGAGGTAAGTGATACCATAAGATGAAACAATATTAGAAAAATTGGGATCCCAGGGGGCGCCTGAGTGGCTCAGTTGGTTAAGCGACTGCCTTCGGCTCAGGTCATGATCCCGGAGACCCGGGATCGGGCTCCCTGCTCGGCGGGAAGCCTGCTTCTCCCTCTCTCACTCCCCCTGCTTGTGTTCCCTCTCTGGCTGTGTTTCTCTCTGTCAAATAAATAAAATCTTTTTAAAAAAAAATTGGGATCCCAGAAGAAGGTGGGGAAGGAGGTATATTGGAGCAAATTATAGCAGAGAATTTCCTTAACCTGGCAAAGGGAACAAGCATAAAGTCCAGGAGTCACAGAGAACCCCCCTCAAAATCAATAAAAATAGGTCCACACCCCATTATCTAATAGTAAAACTTATAAGTCTCAGTGACAAAGAGAAAATCCTGAAAGCAGCTCCAGAGAAGAGCTCTGTAACATACAATGGCAGAAATATTAGATTGGCAGCAGACCTATCCACAGAGACCTGGCAGGCCAGAAAAGACTAGCATGATATATTCAGAGAACTAAATGACAAAAATATGAAGCCAAGAATAGAAGGAGAGATAAAAAAAACTTCTAGAACAAATAAAAACTAACAGCATTTGCAAATACCAAGCCAGCTCTACAGGAAATGTTGAAAGGGGTCCTCTAAGCAGAGAGAGAGCCTAAAAGTAACAGACCAGAAAGCAACAGAGACAATATACAGTAACAGTTGCCTTACAGGCAATACAATGGCACTAAATTCATATCTTTCAATAGTTACCCTGAATGTAAATGGGCCAAATGCCCCAATCAAAGACACAGGGTATCAGAATGGATTAAAAAAAAAAAGACCCATCAATATGCTGTCTCCAAGAAACTCATCAGAGACCCAAAGACACCTCCAGTTTTAATGTGAGGTGGTGGAAAACAATTTACCATGCTAGTGGACATCAAAGAAAGCCAAGATGCCAATTCTTATATCAGACAAATTAGATTTTAAGCCAAAGACTATAATAAGTGATGAGGAAGGACACTATATAATACTTAAAGGGTCTGTCCAACAAGAAGATCTAACAATTTTAAATACCTATGCTCCTAACATGGGAGCAGCCAATTATATAAATCAATTAATAACTAAATCAAAGAAACACATAGACAATAATACAATAATAGTAGGAGACTTTAACACCCCCTTCACTAAAATGGACAGATCATCTAAGCAAAAAATCAACAAGGAAATAAAGGCTTTAAATGACACACAGGACAAGCTGGACATCACAGATATATTCAGAACATTCCATCCCAAAGCAACAGAATACACATTCTTCTCTAGTGCACATGGGATATTCTCTAGAATAGATCATATCCTGTGTCACAAATCAGGTCTCAACTAGTACCAAAAGATTGGGATCATTCCCTGCATATTTTCAGACTAGAACTTAATCACAAGAGAAAAGTTAGAAAGAACGCAAACACATGGAGGCTAAAAAGTATCCTACCGAAGAATGAATGGGTCAACCAGGAAATTAAAGAATAATTTTAAAAATTCATGGGAACAAATGAAAATGAAAACAAAACTGTTCAAAATCTTTGGTTCACAGCAAAGGCGGTCTTAAGAAGAAAGTATATAGCAATACAAACCTTTCTCAAGAAACAAGAAAGGTCTCAAGTACACAACCTAACCCTACACCTAAAGGAGCTGGAGCAAGAACAGCAAAGAAAGCCTAAACCAAGCAGAAGAAGAGAAACAATAAAGATCAGAGCAGAAATCAATGAAATAGAAACCAAAAGAACAGTAGAACAAATCAACAAACCTAGGAGCTGGTTCTTTGAAAGAATTAAGAAGAAGCTGTGATCATCAAGACAGCATGGTACTGGCACAGAAACAGACAAATAGACAAATGGAACAGAGTAGGGAGTCCAGATATGGACCCACAACTCTATGGTCAAATCATTTTCGACAAAGCAGGAAAAAATATCCAGTGGGAAAAAAGTCTCTTTAACAAATGGTGCTGGAAAAATTGGACATCTACGTATAGAAGAATAAAACTAGACCATTCTCTTACACCACACACAAAAATACAAACTTGAAATGGAGGGAAGACCTCAACAGGAGGCAGGAATCCATCAAAATCCTGGAGGAGAACATAGGTAGTAACCTCTTTGACATCAGCCACAGCAACTTCTTTCAAGACACGTCTCCAAAGGCAAAGGAGACAAAAGCAAAAATGAACTTTTGGGACTTCATCAAAATAAAAACTTCTGCACAGCAAAGGAAACAGTCAACAAAACAAAGAGGCAACCCATGGAATAGGAGCGGATATTTGCAAATGGCACTACAGACAAAGGGTTGATATCCAAGATCTATAAAGAACTACTCAAACTCAACATCCAAAAAGAAGATGATCACATCAAAAAATGGGCAGGAGACATGAAAAGGCACTTTTCCATAGAAGATATACAAATGGCTAACAAACACACACAAAATGTTCATTATCACTAGCTATCAGGGAAACTCAAATCAAAACCACACTGAGATACTGCCTCACACCAGTCAGAATGGCTAAAATTAACAAGACAGGAAACAACAAGTGTTGGAGAGGCTGAGGAGAAAGGGGAACCCTCTTACACTCTTGGTGGGAATGCAAGTTGGTGAACCCACTTTGGAAAACAGTGTGGAGATTCCTTAAAAAATTAAAAATGGAACTATCCCTATGACCCTGCAATTGCACTACTGGGCATTTACCCCAAAGATACAGATGTAGTGAAAAGAAGGGCCATATGTACCCCAATGTTCATTGCAGGAATGGCCACAATCGCCAAACTGTGGAAAGAG
>PITA01034113.1:0-11994 GCA_004023965.1 Spilogale gracilis | reverse complement strand
AAAAAAAAAAAAAAAAAAAAAAAAAAAAAAAAGAAATTCAATTTCCCAACTAAATAGGGTTCTCAGCAAAGAGAGCGGCCACATGTATTTTACAAAAGTAAAAATAAACTTACACCCAAGAAAAGATGCCTTACACCCACATATGCGTGCATGTGTGCACGAGTACACACACACACACACACACACACACTCACATCCCTTTATTTTCGGAAGTTCTTAGATGTTTAAACTGGGGAGAGGGGGGTGGTTGGTGAAATCAAGAAGAAAAATAGGCCTTTCTACTTTTCCTGATCTTAGTCCTTTTTTACTTTTTTTCTAAGATTAGTTTATTCAATATTAGAGATTCACCAAACATCTTCCAAAATTTATAAAAGCCTCCATATTCTTTCAAGTACTAAAGACTAAATGACTGTCCTCCTATAAAACAAGGACATACCTATGAGCCTCCTTAAGAAATAGCTTTACAGTTTTGTAAAGGTATTTTTAACTGAAATATAAATCAAGGTACAAATGGATAAAAACATCAACATACAGATACATGAGTCACCAGAAATCAAAAACTCTTGTAACTACAGACAAAAAACTTAAATACTACTAGTGCTCCAAAACCCTTCCTTGTAGTCCCAACTCAATCATCTCCTTCCTCCTATAAAATGACTTCTTTATACAAATGGAATGGCTCGGGACATATTTCATTTATAATGATTATATGCATGTTTGTAATCTGCTCAACATTATGTTTGTCAGATTCATCCATGAAGGAATGTATGTAAGCTGTAGCTTGTTCATTTTTCAGGATTGCACAGTATTCCACTGATGAGTATCTCAGCATTTATGTATCCGTTTTAGTGCTGATGGACATTTGGGCTGTTTCTAGTTTAAGGTTATTACAAATAATGCTGTTATGTCTCGTGGTGTATATGTACAGGCATTTCTTTCTTTCTTTTTTTTTTTTTTTTTTAAGATTTTACTTATTTCTTTGAGGGAGTGCAGAGAAAGAGAAGTGAGCTCCCTGCTCAGCAGGGATCCCAATGTGGGGTTCGACCTGAGCCAAAGGGAGACTTAACCAAAGCCACTCAGGTGCCCCCACGTATGGGTATTTCGATTAGGTTTCCCCTTTCACATTTAGATCTACATTCTACCTGAACTGATTCTTGCCTCTTGTGAGAGCTAACTTCCATTTTTCCCCACAAGGCAATCGCACGAACCCATCATTACTTACTGAAAATACCATCCTTCTCCCACTGCTCTCTTCTGCCGTTTTTGTCACACAGCAAGTGACCGCAGACGTGTGGGGCTGTTTCAATGTACTCCTCTATCCTTGTGCGAAAACTTCACCACCTTAATCACTGTACGTTTCTAGTGGATCTTGATAATAGGAGAGCAGATATTTCTGCATTGGTAAAAAGTGTACCGTTATACTGAGCCTACAGGTCAATTGTGGAAGAACAGACATGTTTGTTATACTGCGCCATCCAATGAAGACAGCATGGGCCATCATTTATTTACTCCTTTAATTTCTCTCAATATGATTTAGGGTTTTCAGCGTAGTCTCGCTCGTGTTTTCTCAAATTATTCACAGAAATGTTACTTTCTGATGCCATTATAAACAATGTTTTTTTTAAAAAACTAAATTCTGTTTTCTGTCTGTAGCTGGTCTGCGGAAATGGCTGATCTCTGTATGACGTGTGCGTGAAGGAGCTCAGGACAGGGCACTGCAGACTATGCTGCTCTCGGCTACGATCTGGAGCTGAGGTCACGAGAAAACAGCAAATATGTCACAGCGGCTTTCTCTGAGCCTGTCCCATCTGTTTAAAGGCAGGCCCTCCAAAAGGAACTCAACTGTCATAAATCCTCTCCCTAAAAGTTTTATCAACGGAGAAGACTGACTCTTAGAACACAAGAGAGACCAGGAAGTAGCCATCACACCCACGCAGATTTTGTCACAAATTATATCTTCCGTCTACTCTCCCAAGTTGGTCAGGATCAACTTTCTAAACACCATTCGTTCTACCCAAGTAGCTCATATTCCCTCTTCTTTTTCCCTATTAAGACACTATGGTTTGCAAATAACACACAGGAGGAGATTTTCTAGATGTAGTTCAGTTATTTCAGGAGGAAGAGTTTTCCCAGACAAAATTCACGTATCATAACATTTGACAGTTTCCTGCGATTTACAGCCCTGATTTGCTCACCCACCGTCTACATTAACAATTCCTACCTTTCTTTTTTTTTTTTTTTTTTTTAACAATTCCTACCTTTAGATACTGAAAAATGATTTTTAAAAAAGATGGTCCAAGGAGAAAAGATTTTCTTGATTCCTATCACAGAATACTTCCGTATGCACCACATTTTTAGGTATGTCTCAGAAAATATTCTAAATGGACACAACTTCCTACTAGTGAGTTGAGTCAAAGTTGCCCAAAAGTGTGCTATCTGCTTCATACAGTAAAGGATAATTTTTAAAAATCCATCTTCTAAGATGTAAATGAGTTTTTTTTATATTTACATGCAGCACACTTTAGTCAGCATCTCAGTTTTTAAAGGAGGTGTTTATATGTCTTTTCCTCTTCCCCCTCTGATTATCCCCAGTGTCTGGGGGTTTTAGACAAACCCTTTCAGCCATGCCTCCCTCCCTACGGCTACCGCCACCGTTCTCCGATTCACAACCCTATCTCGTGTTTATGGCTCGGAGATCCCATCACACTGGCACCCGGCAGATGCAGTTCCTGAGTGAGTTTTGGCCCGGTTCCATTTACCAGGCCATCTCACCCCATGTCACACTAGGCTGGTACTTACAGCAGCCTGAAAGGCAAACGTAGGTCTTCTTTCTCCTTTGTGAATATGGCTAGATCGTCACTGTTAGGTGTGTCAGTATGTCTGAGTGTGCCTGGGTAGGAGGGTGCTCTGAGTGAATCGGAGCCCAACATTGACTAAATGCCGACAGTTTTCTCTCTCAGAAACACTCCATAGAGTATAATTCTGAAGCATTCATGAGGGAATTAAATTATATTCCAATACCCTGGAACAGGGATGAGAATAAAAGCTCTTTGTGATCAGTAATATGCTTGAAAAGAGGTAAAAGCTCTACAGGGTTGATATTTCTAATTCCTGTAAAAATGGACCAGGTAATTCAGACTAGTTCTGTTAGTGAGAATACCTTGAAAAAGTGAATAATATATTTTAAAAATCTTCATGGTATTGAATTGTTAACATGGCAATAAAAATTACGAGGCAAGATTCAATTGCCCAAATTTCTTTTCAAGTCTCTAACTACTACTTCTATTTCCTGGAGTTTGTATCTATTCCATTGTTCAGAGACTGAAGAAACTCCACATTCTGAAATTAAGTTAAAAATAACAAAAGTATATTTTGTAATGAGAGAAATAAAGAAAACATAGAAGAAAAATATTCATACATACATCACATATATACATGTATACATACATGTATGCAATGGGATAATATTTAGTCATTAAAAGAGGAAGGAAATCCTGCCATTTATGACAACATTTATGGACCTTAAGGGTATTATGCTGAGTAAATAAGCCAGACAGAGAGTCAATGCTGCATGATATCACTTCTATGTGGAATATTTTCAAAAGAAGAACTCACAGATACAAAGAACAGATGAGTGATAGCTGGAGGCAGGGGGTCAGAGAAATGTGAGTGAAGATGGTCAAAAAATACAAAACTCTTTTATAAGATAATTAAATCCTGGGACTATAATGTATAGCAGAGGACTACAGTTGACAATATGGTATTATATACTGAAAATCGCTAGAACAGTAAACCTTTAAAGTTCTCACCACAAGAGGGGCACCTGGGGTGCCTGGGTGGCTCAGTGGGTTAAAGCCTCTGCCTCCGGCTCAGGTCATGGTCTCAGGGTCATGGGATCGAGGCCCGCGTCGGGCTCTCTGCTGGGCAGGGAGCCTGCTTCCTCCTCTCTCTCTGCCTGCCTCTCTGCCTACCTGTGATCTCTCTCTCTCTCTTTGACAAATAAATAAATAATATCTTTTTTTTAAAAAAAGTCAACTTTACAAAAAAAAAAAAAAAAAAAGAGGGGCACTTGGTTGGCTCAGTTGAAAAAGCATGTGAGTCTTGATCTTGGGGCCCTGAGTCCAAGCCCCACAAGACCCCGAGCTGCCGTCGTCCTGCCTGGAGAAGTCCAGCACTCAGCGCGCTGTATGCCAGCCAGGTGTCGTGGCTGTCAGGGATGTTCTCACGGCAACAGAGAACACACACTAGGCAGGCTTCAGCCAGCAACTTCGCATTTTTTACTTTCTTTGGAAAATACTGCCTAATGACAATAACCGTTTTTAAAAATTATGTTCAGTTAGCCAGCAGACAATAACCATCATTTGACACTTCCGTCCTCACTCTGGCCTGCGGAATCTCAGACTAACATGACCATTTACTACTGACCTGGCAGAGCCCGTAGAAAATCGAGCTCTCAGAAGACTGGGAAACGACCTCAAAGGACAGGAGTGACCCTAAAATAGCTCAGGGCAGGAACGGAGGTACGAGAGAGTGGGAGGCTGTCTTAGACTCAAGAGAGTGGGTAACCCAGTGGGTAACCCCAAGGGCTCATTCTATTTGTGTCACAGCTAAAGAGCCTTTGGGCCAAAGAATCTACTGCTATGTTCTGCATATTTGCACTTAATATAAAAACCCTTTCAGGTGATTTCATTAGGTTAATAATATAGACTATTACCACATGATATTATAGGGAGCAGTATCCAGGTAGATGACATTTAAATCTGCATTAAGAAATCCGTTTAAAACTAAAGAAGTTGAGCACACGTGTCTCTGTATCATCATCTAAATATCACACTTGTAGGTTTTCTTCCACTATAGGAATGTCAAGTCTACAAATTGCTTAAGAAATTACACAGAGAATAAAGGGTATATTTGCAAAGCTTTTTTTAAAAAAAAAACAAAAAACCCAAAACCCTACTGCCCTCTAGTCCTGTTGCCCTCCCACACAGCTACTGACCTGCATTGAAGTCGAAACCTCCCCTTAAATGTCATTCCTATTATTGTTTCCATTTAAATGGTCTGCACCCTAATTAAATGCCGGTCTACTTTCTCAGCTTATAACATCTGACATTTACACCAAGATTCTAGATGTCATCCCCTGAAGCCATCAGATAATATGTATTGTTGGTAAATGTCCTCACAGTTTACCTTTTAAAAGGACTACTTATTACTATATTTGACATCACAAGTTTACAAGCCTGTAAAGATTTATAAAGTACCTCAATAACTCTCTTACATACTAATATTTTAATTTCATTTTAATATGCAGAGAACGAGAAAAACACTGATTCAAACTTACAATAGCAAGGGTTAGTGACATTTTCTTCTAAAGGTCACATTTGAGAACTATACAAACATACTACCATTAAATAATCAGTTTGCTCAGTTCAAGCATAAAATAATATATATATATCTACAGGTATGTACTTTGAACACAAAATTCTACTTAGCAAATTAATTATAACTTTACAATTGCTGTCAAAACAAGCAAATACCGTTTAAATAAAGACAGCCTAAAAAGCACTGATCTCCTTTTTCACAAAAGGGCACCTAAGAAGCTGATATTCACATTACACACTAAATTACATACATACTAGAGGCGGTAAACCCTTACTGGTTATAACTCACATATGAGAACTCAAGGTTTAATCCCTAATTTTTCTAAACGAATCTACTAAACCATTTAAAAATCTACTGTGCTCTGCATGTCTATACCCTTCCCACTCATGCACGCCAGACCTATACCTTGAGACCTACTATCTGAGGAGACGGGGCCTTTGGGGGGTGATTAGCTCATGAGGGTGGAGCGCTCCTGAGCGGGATTTATACCTTATACAAGAGGTTTGAGAATGTCCCCTTCTCCCGTGGCCTCTGCGGTTACAGAGAGAAGGCAGCCATCAGTGAACCAGTAGAGGCGCTCTCAGCAGACACCAGATGGGCTGGTGCCCTCATCTCGGACTCTGCGGGCTCCAGAAATGTGAGCGACACATCGATGTTGTCTGTAAGTCACCCTCTTCGTATCATTTTGTTACCGATCAGGACACTATCCATGAAGACCCCAGAAGTTAAATGAACGATAATACATGCAGAAACTGTATCATGGATGTATTACAGCAGATTTAGATCTCTAGCTCATATTGTAAAGTAAATCACAAAAACAATCCCACTTTTCTCAAATAAGAACCAACGCAGCCGTGTTGAGTATGATAAAGTTTAAAGCTTGGTCTAGAGTCAGACCTGAGTCTAAACGCTGCTGTCAACACTGCTAGCTCTCTACTGTAAGCCGTCTGTTCTGCGCATGCTGTTGACTTTCCCTGGCCTCAGTTTCTACCTCATGTATGTAAGGTCTCTGGGGTCCAAGCCGCCATCCTGTTTACTCATAACAACAGCTCCAGGTGTTATGGACAAATGGCCCCTGGAAAACAAGGCGAGCCAGGTTGGGGGAGACGCCCAATCAGTAGCCCCCTTGGCCTCCCTTCCCAGGAGAGTCCCCGGGAGGTATCTGGATGCAAGCTACGGGCGGGCCGCCAGGTACCAGTGCTCGGGCCCAGCTGGGAGGCCGTGCAAGTGCGAATGAACTCAGGCAAGCCCCGTGAGTGGGTCGGCCCCGGGGCCAACGTGACCCTCGTCAGCTTGTGCTTTGGGGAGAGGGGTGCCCATAAAAGCTGGCCCGAGAAGTCCGGGTGGTCCTTTTCTCCCCGGAGAGAAGAGACCCTGGCCCCGGGGCCAGTGAGATTCTGATGCTTGGCGTGAAGTAAAGCTTTGCTTGACCTTCGCTCTTGTATCAGCGTCGTTCCTTTGACCTCGGACCCTATTAAGGTAGTGGCAGGATTGCCGTGACGTAAATGAGGTAAGACACATGGATGACTCGGCCGCGATAAATGTTTAATGACTGTAGTTATTTTTATGACCCTTCACTAACCTTAAGAAATGAATTCTCTGGGACCATTTAAGAGTCAGAAAAAGGAACATAAGAATTTGTTCCTACAGAGTTTTAGGTTTGTATGATTAATAACAGAAAGTTTGATGATTAATAACAGAAAAGCCTTAGAAAAACTAACATGTGTAATGATAAAATTATTTCAGATTATTATAAGCATTTACATGTACTACATACATATAATTTATATGTTGTACTCTACTATATCCTAGAATACTAAACATAAAGAAATAATATTGCTTTTCTAAGCCTGTGGAAGAATTTATCTAAATACACATAGTGATTGAGATGACCACAAAAATGGTTCATAGACAGGATCAACTTGAAAACCCTTTCATGAGCTTATCTCCTGATAGGAATTAAAGGTATAGTTAAGTATGTGAAAATGTTCTGATATCCCACAAACTTGCACAACTGATCTTTGGGGAAATATATTCAGGATTCTGGAGAGCTGCTCATTCTATATCTCACGTTCTATATTTTCAAGTCCCCAGTTTTTGAAAACACGTTTGTCTTGAAAATTCTAGCTTTCCTTCATCTCACTGCTAAACATTCCATCAAGGATCTGATTTCTGTCATGTTCCAACCTTGTGGACTTAAATTTTTCATCTATAAAAAGAATCCTCCATTTCTAGAAAGATGTCCTACCATATCTCAAGTCAACATCTCCATTTACAGATAAAGGAGCTATTCTACTTCAAATTCTGCTTCAAGTCTTTTTCTCACGGAAGACTCACTACTGGCTATTTTCCTTTAAATGTTTTCGGTTAAATAATTCTAAAAGAACAAGGCTACAGCAAGATCAAAGAATAAAACACATCAAATTTAAAAACATAAAGGAGTATAAGAAATACTACTATTAGCCCAAAATAAGAGATGTATACTAAAAGATTACTGAAGTCTTTGATCAATACTATATTTTAAAAATAAAGCATATGATGCTTTTTCTACTGTTAATGCTTAGACTCTTTTTAGGCACTAAAATCAAAGTTGAAAATGACTTTCTGGTCAGCCTTCAGCATTGTAAGTTTCGAAAGCCCAGTAACTCAGGGTCATAGACTCTCTAACCACCAATACCAATTCAATCAAATGTCTGTTAATACATTTTAATTTTGGCAAAGCCTTTTACCATTAGTGTCTCTTTTTTAAAAAATATTTTTATTTATTTGATAGAGAGCAAGAGCAAGCACAGCAGGGGGAGTGGCGCGCAGAGGGAGAGGCAGCAGCTGCCCCCCTGCTCAGCAAGGAGCCCGATAGGGGGCTGGGTCCCAGGACCTCAGGACCATGCCCTGAGCTGCAGGCAGACCCTGGGCCACCCGGAGCCCCTTAGCTGAAGTCACAAGGTGCCATTATGATTGCCACCTCCTGCAGCAGAAAAGCAAAATATTTTCTATGCATATGTCGGCTCTTCCTTATGATGTTCTCAGGTGGGACCATTGAATAATTTTCTTCTCCCGACATTTTCAGTAATTACACTAGATTCTATAGGATATTAATACTGAATTTCATTTACAGCAATAAACCATGTTTTTAAAAGCAATGAACATCATAAAAGAGCTTCTATTAAAAAGTTTGAGAGAAAAATTAGTCATCTAATTACCTACAAAGAGCTGCCATGGTCTGTGTGGAGCCAGTTTTCAACAAACAAAGTTTTAAAAAGCTGCTTCTAAATTGCCTGTCAAGGCTACAAGAACAACTGAATAGAAAACAGCATATTAACAGGCAAACAAAATGTGGCCATCCAATGGAACTAAAAGAAGCCTCATTGTATGACTGTTCCCACCAAGGATAATTTTATGTAAATCCCTTCAGTTCAATTTGTTATCAACATACACTAAAAATCATTCCCAAACCAACAGAGCTAGAGAGGGAACACAAGCAGGGGGAGTGAGAGAGGGAGAAGCAGGCTTCCCGCCGAGCAGGGAACCCGATGCGGGGCTCGATCCCGGGACTCCAGGATCATGACCTGAGCCAAAGGCAGTCGCTTAACCAACTGAGCCACCCAGGCGCCCCAAATATTTTTTAAATAAAATTATTTGAGGGTTAAACTTGCATGTTCTAGGGTTAAAACCTTTCAAAAGTAAATCAACATTTTTCATCATGATTTGAAGCACTTCACTTCGTGTAGCCATTTTTTAATAGTTCAAGTCAATTTCACGATTCACAATTTCACAACAGGTCACCGCGTGAATGATATCTGGGTGAACGGTCACAACACAGGGGAATTTTGATCAATCTGAGACAATTATATATATCTCCATATAGATATATCTATATATAAATACAATCAGGCCATAAGGTGGTTCAGGCATTATTTTTTCTAAAAGCTTTAGAAAACCTTCCTGCATTCTGAAAGCGTAACAATGGTTAGAGGGTCATTTTTTAAATAGATTCAGCTTTTTTGGGGGGAGGGGTTCAAGGTCACCAGAAAGTTTCAAAATGTCAATAAAGTAAAAGCACCAGTATATTAACATTCAGTCGATGCAACAGCGATACTTAGAGTCAAGCAGGCTCAAGCCCGAGCGCTAACAGGACGCCACTCACAAGCTGCTCTGACTTCACGCCGTACAGCTGCACCGTCTTTGCCACGTTCTTTGCCACAGCTACTGTGAGGTCTGCATCCACAGCGGCTACATTGAGTTCACTGCAGAAAACAAAAACAGACTTTAATTATTGGCAACATAGTTCATCCACAAAGTAGAGAACAACATGTAAACTTAAACCCAATAAGCAATGTAGTGATTCTTTTTATAGATTTCACTGATTGCTTCCAAGAGTTGGTTGCATTGTTTCATTTTTCCTCCTAAATTCAGCATTAGGAAAAAGTGCTTTGAGATGCCTTCATTAATGACCAGTTACTCATCAATAAAAGCACGTCATGTGTGGTTTTCAGGCTGTGATTGAGAGTAAATTGTGTACAGATTTTTAAAGTAGTACTCTTGTTAATACTGATACGTGCAATTAGAGACACTGCATATCACAGACATCTGCAAGGAAATGACAGCTTTTGAATGGAAATGATGACCTTGGAAGGACATAGGCTAAAAATATAAATTACACATGATACATAAAGATGCCCAGTTTCTGTAGAAATTATGCCAATCCATGCTATTTTGTAGAGTAGCTTTTTAAAAATCAAATGCGTAACAAAAATTTAATTTGAAATTTTAAAATTTGGAGTCTTGGAGTATTTCTTAGCCATACTTATTTTCAACTTTAACACCAAATTAGTTGGGACTGCCAAAAAGAAAAAAAAAAGCATTTACAAAGACCATGGGAAAAATACTAGGAGTTAAAAATGGCACAAAAACCATACATAGGTAAAAAGCAGGGAAAGTAATTAGTCTCTGAAGTAGCAAAATAAATCTTGGCACTTAACAGATTCTCTTTATGAAGAAAGTGAAGGACTTTGAAGCACTGGTGCACACTGTGTGCGATAAAGATGTCCTTTCAGGGCGCCTGGGTGGCTCAGTGGGTTAAAGCCTCTGCTTTCCACTCAGGTCATGATCTCAGGGTCCTGCCCGCATCGGGCTCTCTGCTCAGCAGGGAGACTGCTTCCTCCTCTCTCTCTGCCTGCCTCTCTGCCTACTTGGGATCTCTCTCTCTCTAACAAATAAAATCTTAAAAAACAAAAACAAAAACAAAAACACAATGTCCTTTCATAAATAGTGAGATATAACTTTATTAAAGCTCACTTTTAAACTCTATTGAATACTGGCAATTACTATGCTTCTTTAAGCTTCATGTTATATTTGATTACAGCATTGCCAAGGTGCCCAGAAAAATGGGACAGATGCCTCTTTAACATTTACATAAATAGGTCAAAAGATCAAATTGCCCAAAAAAAAAAAGACCCAGTTGAATCCAAGACTGTTCTTGTCACTACCATACCGAACAGGTAACGGAGACACGACAGTGAGAAGCCCCGCAGTCAGGACTTTGGAAAGTCACAGAGAGCGCAGGGAGTCCCGGAGCAGGCGCTCGGCCAGTCTGCAGTGGGAAACGCGCTCCAGACACCGCACCTGCGGCTCTCGGACCTACGCCACAGGCCCGCAAGTCACCGGCTTCAGACCTGTAGTCTCCAACCATCTAGACAGTTCTATAATCTGGTCCTCTATTGCCTGACTGCTATTTTTATTTCTCAAAATGTTCATCTACAAATGTACAGACCTCCTGTTATGGCAACTTGTGAGCCGCGACAGGAACGGAGATCGTCTCGATTGCAAATTCATCTGGGGGAGTGACAGTCTAAGGCAGCAGTATGATGACAGGGTCGGCAAGCACTCAGGCAGCCCCTCTACGAGGGCACCTTAACTTCTGAGTTTTTAAAAGCTGTCACATTCACTTAGAAAGCTCAAAACAGCAAACACAAGGAGGCTAATCAAGACATAAGCCTGTGTATGCCATGAAGGACTTTATGGATTTAAGATAAAAACCACTAAGCTCTATGCTTTCACTTCTCAGTTTGTAAAATTATTTTTGTGCTTATTTTACTATATGATATTATTTACTATGGCGTAAAAATTGGGTTTACTTTGCATCCTTGTCAGGAGACAGGGTAATTATAATAAGCTATTTTTAGACTGTATTTAAGTTGTTTTATTAATTGGAATCTTCAGCACTTACTACATGTGCACAACTCGAGTTAATTGCACGACTAATTGCTTGAATAATCTGAAGTAAATGAAAACATGACTGACAAGCGGGGCGGGCACTTTAGAGCACGCTGCTACATAAAAGCACGCACCTCGCAATAGTTTTGATGATCCCTTCAAGTTCGTCTGCGGAAGGAGGACTGCGACCACCGGAGGGAAGAACCAAGTTGATAGGATCGAAGAGTCGAGATAAAGATTTCGATAAATAAGCAGCTTCATAGGGTTGCAGTGACTCTTTCAAAGCCTTTTCTGGACTGTGGGGACAAAATTTATTAGAACTGAATTCAGAGTATACAACACTAAATGCTATTGGGTTGTAAACACCTTTCTTAAAAACCTATCTTCTCTATAAAACGTTAA
>PITA01034112.1:0-11998 GCA_004023965.1 Spilogale gracilis | reverse complement strand
TCCCTTATTCTGTTTTCTTGGGATTTTAGTTGTTTGCTCCAAGACTTCTCTTGCTCCTCCTTCTTATTCTGTGTGTCTTCTAAATCACTGATACGATCTTCAGCTTCACTTACTCTGGCTGTTAGCATATTTAAGTTAGATTGCATCTCATCTAAAGCCTTTCTAACCTCAGCTTTCACTTCTGTTACTATGGCTTCCACTTTGAGACTAATGTTCTTTTCTAAGTTGACTATTGCTTGGACTATTGCTTGGACTATTGCTGCCCTGAATTCCATATCTGTCATATTGTTTGTTCATTTCCAGTAGTTTTGTGACCGAGGTTGCAGTCTCAGGGTTCTTCTTCTGTTGGGTGTTTCTTCTCCGAGTCATTGTGGCGAGGAGTGGTTGCGGGGGTGTATAGCTAGATATATCAGCCACTATCTAGGTGGATTGGTCGTTGGAAGGTTTTGGAGCAACCAGAGTTCACCACTGAAAAGGGAGGAGAAAGAAAAAAGAAAACGGAAGAGAGGAAGCAAGAAAAACACCCCTGCCAGAGAGGGGCCTGGTGATAGGATTTATATGGTACAAAGCTGTTACAGGGTAAAGAAAAGGGTTATCAAGGGTAAATGAAGAGATCAAAAAGCGAAGCCCAACCTATATGACCCCCAAGACCAGTATTTATATAATATAGAAGCAAAGACAATTACACAGACACACTGACAAACTAGGGTGGAAAGGTGAGGGCAGACACTCCTTGTGGGCAAGGAATGTGTTTCAGATGCTCCCGAGTTTGTCTTGTTATGTTGGAGGAGCCCACTTTCAAAAGATATAGGGGGATTAGAACTGGTTGTATATAGGGGTAGTATTAGATAGGGATGTGGGATTGACTTGAAGTTTGTATCTACATGTACACGCAAAAGAGAGAATAAGGAAAGAGGAGAGAAGAAAGGGAAAAACAGAGAGAGTGAACAGGGAAACAAGAGGCAACAACAAAAGCAGAAAATACAGGGGTGCGTTTGAAAAAATTTCAGGGTAAAAAAGAAAAAATAATAAAAAAAATAAAAAATAAAAAAAAATAATAAAAAAAAAGAAATGTTATGGGTGTTGTATTGGGTATCACGTTGTGATAAGAAGGGGGCTTTTTGCCGATGTTCCTTGTCTCTCATGGTGGTCCAGAAGTGGGAAATATCACATTTCAGGCTGATTTCATGGGTGTTCATGGTGGTCTTGTAGTGTTTTTTTTTTTGCTGGAATTCAGCTCTCTTCAGGGAACTCCCCAAAATGTGGTCACCTGGCCTTCCGCCATCTTGACTCCTCCTACCCTTGATTTTAAACCCCTTGATTTTGAACTTCTAGCTTCCTGAAGTATGAAATAATACATTTCTGTTGTTTTAAGCCACCCAGTCTGTGGTCTTTTGTTAATGGAGGAGTCCTCTGATGAAAGATGAACCTCTGGGTCTAAGGGCATTTACTGGGGATGGAATCCACCTCAGGAAGAGCAAAGTAAATCCCTGGGCAATAAGGACTATGGAGATGCTTGTAGATACTCTATATCAGTTTATGACTTTCTAAAATTGTTAATTTTAGAATTAATTAATGCTTCCCCCTTGAAGAAATACTTAATGCTGCCTTTGAAGATCTCCATGCTCTTAAACAGTGATTTTGTACTAATGGCTGCATGTCTGAGTTCGTTTTATTTTTTTTTTAAAGATTTTATTTATTTATTTGACAGAGAGAGATCACAAGTAGGCAGAGAGGCAGGCAGAGAGAGAGGAGGAAGCAGGCTCCCTGCTGAGCATAGAGCCCTACGAGGGCCTGGATCCCAAGACCCTGAGATCATGACCTGAGCAGAAAGCAGAGGCTTTAACCTACTGAGCCACCTAGGCACCCATGTCTGAGTTCTTTAGAACAGACTTTTAGGCACTAAAGCCCTGAGAGTTACAAAGTAAATTTCCCTTTAGAAGAGTTTGGGAAGTGTAGTACACTAAGCAAAACAAGTCAGTCAGAGAAAGACAAATACCATATGATCTCACTCATGAGTAGAATTTAAGGAACAGAAAAGATAAACATATGGGAAAATGGGGAATAAGATGGGGAACAAACCGTTAGAGAAACTTAACCATAGAGAATGAACTGAGGGTTGATGGAGGGATGTGTGTGGGGGATGGGCTAGATAAGTGCTGGGTATTAAGGAGGGCACTTGTTATGCTAAAGATTTTATTTATTTATTTATTTATTTATTTATTTATTTATTAAAAATTTTATTTATTTGACAGAGAGAAACACAGCCAGAGAGGGATCACAAGCAGGGGGAGTGAGAGAGGGAGAAGCAGGCTTCCCGCTGAGCAGGAAGCCCGATGCGGGACTCGATCCCCGGTCTCTAGGATCATGACCTGAGCTGAAGGCAGTCGCTCAACCAACTGACCCACCCAGGCGCCCGAGATTTTATTTATTTGACAGTTAGAAACACAGCTAGAGAGGGAACACAAGCAGGGGGAGTGAGAGAGGGAGAAGCAGGCTTCCCGCTGAGCAGGGAGCCTGATGTGGAGGGCACTTGTTATGATGAGCACAGGGCATGTGAGTGATGAACCACTAAATTCTACTCCTGAAACCAATATTACACTGCCCGTTAACTAACTAGAATTTGAATAAACTACCTAGAATTTGAAAAAAAAATAGAAGGGCTTGGGAAAAGTTGTCTGCATTTATATTAAAGTGAGGGACTTTGGTCCAAAGGCCATTGACTCCAAAAACTTTAGATCCAGAAAGCATGGGTTGGAACATGGGCAGAACCAGGTTTTGGGGGATCCTTATGTTAGTTTCCTAGGACTGTTGTAAAAAAGTACATCCAACTGAGTGGCTTAAAATAAATAACAAATATATTGTCTTATAGTTGGAGGCTGGAAGTCTGAAATCAAATTGTAGGCAGGGTCATGCTCTTTCTGACAGCCCCAGAGGAGAATTTTCCTTTCTTCTTCTAGCTTCTGGTATCCACCAGCAATCCTTGGTATTTCTTGGCTTACAGATGCATCTAGTTACATGGTTGTCTTCTCCCTGTGTCTCCACATCGTCTTCCTTCTGTGCAAGCCTGTCTTTACGTCCAAATGTCCCCTTATCATAAGACACCAGTCTTACTGAATTAGGGCCCACTCTAATGACTGAATTTTAACTTCATTACCTCTATAAAGATCCTATTTCTAAATAAGGTTGAATTCTGAGACACTAAGATTTTGGACTTCAACACATCTCTTTGCCCACAATTAAACTCATAGCAGCCCTGAATTTATACAACTTGAGTGGGTCCTCTTTACTATTAAAAATACAGGGACACCTGCCTGGCTCAGTTGGAAGAGCAGGCAACTCTTGATCTTGGGGTTGTGAGTTCAAGCTCCATGTAGGGTATGGAGATTACTTCAAAATAAAAATCTTGAAAAAGAAAGATTAAAAATACAAAATGCCAAATACCTAATTAGGCCTTGGAAGGAGTTTGCATGAAGAAGTTTCATATAAAACCTCTTTTGGTTTACAACATAAGAGTAGCTGTTGGCGGGTATGAATTTAACTGCAAAGAAGTCACATTGTACCCACATTAACTTATAGGACCTTACCTGTACCTGTGTAGACATGCAAGAGAGATGGAGGCTACTTACTGTTCTTCTTCCTGAATCTATGCACTGGAGGAAGATGTGAAGCTTAGAGAGACTATGGCTGTGAAAAGTGTGAGTCTGTTGTTTGAGTATTGCTGTCTTGTCTGTGACCCTTAATATCAGTCAGTGACTTCATTTGGTGCTCAAATGAAGAAGGAGCAGTGGAGGAGAGTTTGGAGTTTGGCTTCTTTTGCCCCAAACCCTGAGTTTAGTACCTAAACCTCTATGTGAGATGTGACTCATGTTCCTCCTTGGCCCAAGCTTAACCTAACATAGTCTTCTTTTGAACTTCTCCTACATACTGTACCTGGTAAAGTACAAGCAGGTGGTGAAGGCCATGGGTCACCAGAACGAGAAAGGGAGCCAGGCACTGGGGGCACTAACCTAGTCCATGTCAGCCAGGGAAGATGGGAATTGATCAAAAGAGTGAATATCACTCACTGGCATTTCGCCAATGTCTGGGAAGCCAGATAGGAGCGTCCTTCTACACATGCTGGTGGCTGGTTGTTGGAATGAACACAGATGGCCCTTCATCTGCCATTGATAGAAATGCGTGCAGCAGGAGACTGAACTCCGTGGCAAGGCTTGACGGGGCACTGTTCAGTCTCAGAGGGATGTTTCTGTAATAGCCCTTAATGTCTGGTGAGACATCAATACTTGCTGGGGAAAAATTAGTAATAAAATCTCTTGCCAACACAGAACATGCTCTCCACAAATGTAGAAAAGAAAGAACACAGTTTTATCATTGGATACACATTAAACCAGACCGCAATGAGCTTCACAGGCATTCCTTTAATGAGACTGCAAAAAGAGGAAAAAAACCTCACCCTTTTCTACAGACAAGGACATATACTGCATAGATTACCTATTCCCAAGATTAAATGGTAACCAGTGGTCACGTAAGGGGAGGGCTAGGCAGTACTGTTTGTTATACATTCTTTCTTAGTTCTTCCTAAATTCATTTGGTAATGGGCACGGCCACTTGTGTCAGTTATTTGCCATTGTTTGAAAGAAAAACAAACTTTTTTCTTAAGAGTTTATTTATTTGTCAGAGAGAGAACGAGAGCGGGCCCATGTGTACAAGCAGGGGGAGCGGCAGGCAGAGGGAGAGGGAGTAGCAGGCTCCCCTCTAAGCAGGGAGCCAGCCAGGTGGGGCTCAATCTGAGGACCTGGAGATCGTGATCACCAGGGACAGTGGGATCATGACCGCTGCCAAAGGCAGATGCTTAACCAATTGAGCCACCCCTGATGACTTGACTGAGCCACTTAAGCATCCCCAAAACAAACTTTTCTTAACTCTTTGACTTGCAGGTATTTCCAGCTTCGAACAAGTCACCTTAGGCTAAATTCCCATGGTGACAGGAAGATAGGAGGGCTATCTTCCTTCTTGTTTACAGAGATGGTTCCCAGGCCCTGAGAAAAACATTCCTGCATAGTCAGACAGGCAAGAGGTCCACTTAGCAGTTAAAATGATTTATACACACATCAAAGTGATGAGGCAGAATTTACAAACAGAAGCTTTCTCAAGAGAATGCTCTAGGAAAGGGGAAGGGGGGAAGGTCTCTGCTTTTTGTCAATGGGAAAAATTCAATCTTATTTTTATTACCGTTACACATTTCCTTATTGGCAAGATGGATGTCTGAGGGAAGAATTCACCCATGAAGAACTGATAAAGAGGAGGCTAAGACCTATTTGTGAGGGTGGGTTGGGAGTTCTACTGAAACCAGGGAGGTGTCATGTTGGTCCTTCTGTGAGCATCTATTTTTCCTCTTGTGGAAAAGCAGAGATGTGGGATTAGGAGAGATATAGATAGAAACACCCATCAGGAGTAAGATTCCTGTTAGGGAGAAACTGCCCAGTCACTTGTATGCCACTTTTCTACTCGACTCTCTTTTGTAGGGAGAAGGGAGCCATGAGGTCCTTTCGCTCTGTGGGCACTAAGGATAGAGAGAGCATAAATAGATAATGACATAAAAATTAAGCACACACTGATGCCTTACAACCAATTACAGCTGCTCATGGATGGCATGAAGTCTCTATGAAGCTCTCCCAGAGACTGAGCTCTCTGGGTGGACACTGTGTGTGAGGGAGACAGTTTCCAAGGGATGTAATCACCAGAAAGGGAAAGTGAGACATTATCACAGGATTAGGCTCACCTTTCCCACCCTTAGAGGTTTGGGGATCAAACACTTCACCACTTTGGGCATGGTATGCATTCTACTTTGCCATCAGGGAAGAGAATTATTTAGACAGACTGCTAGTCTGTAAGGAAAATCTTGTCTTGTCAGAAGAGGTATGACACATTCACAAAGAGGTCTCTGTTAACAGCAAGGCAGACCAGGAGAGTGACCTAACTCAGACTCTCTTTAGAGAGACAGCCATTGGGCCCTCTCTATGGGAGAATTCTGAGTCTTACTGTGAGGATCCAGGCATCCATGGGCTGAGCTGTTCCTTAAGTTTCCCACCCACCCACCCTTTATAATATACACCACCTACTCAACTAACCTCACAATCTTGCAGTTCAGATAAAGCATTGGTCATTGGGTTCCTGGGTGGCTCAGTGGGTTAAAGCCTCTGTCTTTGGCTCAGGTCATGATCTAGGGTCCTGGGATCGAGGCCGCATCAGGCTCTCTGCTCAGCGGGAGCCTGCTTCCTCCCCTCTCTGCCTGCCTCTCTGCCTACTTGTGATCTCTCTCTGTTAAATAAATAAAACCTTAAAAAAAAGCATTAGTCTTTAAAACAAAATTGCTACATTACAATTAATTTTCCCTTACCCAGTTTTATGTTAATACTTTAGTTTGGTAATTGTATAAAGTCTTATTACAGGATGGAGTTTATAAAATGCTCTCAATTACTCCTGCTTAACTCGAAGGGAAAGGCGATTTGTTTCGTAAGGCAAAGAACACCACCAGGTAGTGGTACTCCAGAGGGCAATTCCTGCCTTTGTCAATTATACACGTTAGTAACTTTGAGACATGGAGCCCCAGAAATTCCCAAATACTCTGAAACTTTGCTTTAGAAATGTACAAACAAAACTCTTGAAAAACTGTTTTGGGATTAATTCCAGATACTTCATGGAGCCTTAGAATTACCCACAAAGAGAAATTCTTCATTTCTGTCATTCCAACTTCTCGCCCTTAGAATTTCTCTGAAGCTTGTTTCCCAGATCCATGTCAGGGAGAACTTCCCAAACTTCAGATCAAACTCAGATCCTGCCAGGACGCCAAGCTTGGCAGAAAAAAGGGCGATCAGGCTCTAGAACTTTAACAGTGGTGGGAAGGACCCTTTCATCATTAGAACAGTTGCTCTTGTGGAAGCTGCGGATCAGTCTATGCGTAGAAAGAGGGTTAGCTTCTCTACATTTTCAGGGGTGACTATCAGCGGTCTAGGCAAGAATAAAAAATACGTGTCATTCCGCTGGAACCGGTACGAGGCTACCTGCGCTTGCGCAAAGTTGTCCTAAAAGGCAAGAGGCCGTTCTCGGTGGGGCGGGGCGGTGGAAGACTCGCCCCTCCTATTCGCCGTGGCTTTAACACCTTCCCATCCCTCTTAACAAGCTTCTCAGTCTTTCCCTCTGACCTCGGAAAGGGGGGGGCGGGGCTTTTGGGGGCGGAAGTAGCGGTGCATTGTGGGCTCTCTTAGAGCGGTGGAGTTGAGCCTGAATGAAAGTGGCGCGCCGCCTTTGACGTTTCCCGGGTAGGAGCTGCTGGGATTCGGACCCCTGCCGGGATTCGGGTGCCTCGGACGCCTGGTACTGAGCCGACCGCGAGGAGGCGGCGGCGTTGGAGCGGCGAGCGTTGGTGGAGGGGACGGCTCTGCGCGGCCCCGAGACATGGCTCATAACAAGATCCCACCACGGTGGCTGAACTGTCCGCGGCGCGGCCAGCCGGTGGCAGGTAACCCGGACGGGGGGTGTTCAAGTCCCTGCATACTGGCGGGCCCGTGGGTGGGCCGTGTGAGGGGCGCAGCATTCGGGGGTTCCCTGCTTGTTAGTGGTATTTCAGGACTGAGATGTGCTCGGTCCGATGAAGCTACGTGGTTGAGTGTTTGGGAAAATGGAGGGGGTGGGCGGGTAGGTGGGGGCATGTGTCACTATCCAGTAAGAGTGAGTATGGCAAACGGGAAAGTAGACAGGGGGTTTGGGTGGCAGGAGCTGAGGACCCAAGAACACAGTGGGCATTACTTTGAAGCTTAGAAGTTTGTGAACCTTCCAGGGTTCTCGGACGGGGAAGGGTCAAGTGTCATTCTTGAAGGGGAGGGCTCAAGAGGAGAGGGAAGTTTCCCAGTGGTGAAATGGATCGACACTGATTGGAGTTTGTTTTTAAAAAATGATTTTATTGTGAGTTTTTCGTCTTTATTGAGTTTGACACACAACAACTTTAAAGTGCTGTTTGATAAATACTGACTGCATACACAGACACACTTCCAGTGAAACATTCATGAAACACCACAACCAAAACAGTGAACATAACCATCACCTCTCAAAGTTTCGCCTGCCCCTTGTAATCTCTTCCTCCTCAGGCAATCTCTCATATGCTTTCTGTCATTATAGATTAGTTTGCATTTTCTATTACTTTTATTTAATAGATGGAAACATATAGTGTATGCAGTTGTTGGGGGGGAGGTCTCTGTATTCTTTTGCTTAGCATTATTATTTTGAGATTTATCCAAGTTCTTGTATGTTTGTATGTGCATCGCTTTTTATTGGTGAGTAGTAGTCCACTGTTAAAGGATGCAGCACATTTGTTTATCCATTCACTTGTTGGTAGTCATTTGGATTGTTTGCAGTTTTTGGCTATTACAAATTAACCTGTTGTGAACATTCATGTATGGTAATTTGTATGGACATATGCTTTCATTTCTCTTTTGTAAATCTCTAAGAGAGGAATGGATCATATGGTAGGTGTATGTTTACACTTTTAAAAAAATGCCAAACTCTTTTTAAAAGTCATAACATTTTACATTCCCACCGTTAATGTCTGAGAGTTCTATTTACTTCATATCGTCTCCCACCATTTGGTATGATCAGTCTTTAATTTTATCCAACCACGTAATAGGTATTTAGTAACATTGTGGTTTGTGGTGTATGTGAGCTTCTTGGCAATTCACATATCTTCTGTGAAATGTCCAGATCTTGTATTGACTTTTTAATTGTTTTTTTTTATCTTATTGTTGAATTGTTAGACTTCTTCATTTATTGTAAATACAAATCCTATGTTGGATATATGATTAACATTTTTTTCTCCTACCTGTGGCTTGCATTTTTAATTTTTTAAAAAAGATTTTATTTATTTATTTGAGAGAGAGTGAGAGAGAGCATGAGAGAAGAGAAGGTTAGAGGGAGAAGCAGACTCCCCATGGAGCTGGGAGTCCAATGTGGGACTCGATCCTGGGACTCCAGAATCATGACCTGGCGAAGGCAGTTGCCAAACCAACTGAGCCACCCAGGCGCCCCACATTTTCATTTTCTTACCACTGTCTTTTTGAAGAGTGAACGATTTAAATTTTAACTACAAATTGCTGCTTATTCTAGAAGGTATTTTGCAACAAATTGAAGGGTTTTGTAGTGAACTATGATTACTTGTTATATATATATATCTATAGTATGTCTTACTAGGTATTTGAAATTGTTGAAAGAGTCCTTATTTTTTTAAAGATTTTTTTTCTCTTATTTATTTATTTGAGAGAGAGGGAGAGAGAGAGAAAGAAACAGAAAGAGAGACAAAGAGCACAAGTGGGGATGGGGAGGAGAGGCAGAAGCAGACTCCCTGCTGAGCTGGGAGCTCCCTGTGGGACTCTATCCCAGAACCTGGAGATCATGACCTTAGCCGAACACAGACGCTTAAGTGACTGAGCCACCCAGGTGCCTCCTTTTTTATTCAGGTTTCCTGATTCTCCTACTTTGTGAGCTTTTTTTCATGTTTTACATAAAATCCTTAGTCAGTAGAGCCATATATATGAATGATGGGTAAAAATAATACTGAAAGATATTCTTAGGGTGTGGAAATGTCTTTCTTTAATGAAAAATGAAATAATTCTCTTCATGCTCTAACCATTTCTTAAAAAAGATTTATTAGATGGGGCGCCTGGGTGGCTCAGTTGGTTGAGTGACTGCTGTCAGCTCAGGTCATGGTCCTGGAGACCCGGGATTGAGCCCCACATCAGGCTCCCTGCTCGGCGGGAAGCCTGCTTCTCCCTCTCTCAGTCCCTCTGCTTGTGTTTCCTCTCTCGCTGTGTTTCTCTCTGTCAAATAAATAAATAAAATCTTAAAAAAAAAAAGATTTATTAGAGCCAGAGAGCATACAAGCAAGCAGGTGAAGGGGCAGAAAATCTTAAGCAGCCTCTGACTCCCTCCTGAGTACAGAGCCTGATGCAGGGTTCCATATCACCCCTTGAGGTCATGACCTGAGCTGAAATCAAGAGGTGGCCCCTTTAGTGACTGTGCAGGTGCTCCTGCTCCAACCGTTTTTATGTGTATTTTCACTTGTAATAAAAACAGTTGTTCTTGGTAATCATTCTGCTTATTCAGATGAGTTGATCACAATTCTTTACGTTTTTCTTTGTAGGTCTTACTCTCCAGCCATTTTGATTTTTTTCCCCTTACCATCACTAACTTTTTAGGGAATCCTTTCTTTTTTACATGTGGTTTCCTTTGTGGAGTTATGAGAGAACCTCTAAATTTAGATCAATGACCTTTTCTTTTTTTTTTTTTTTTTTTAAAGATTTTACTTATTACTTATTTGTCCAGGAGAAAGAAAGAGACAGTGTGTGAGTGCACAAGGAGGGGGAGCAGCAAGTTCCCTGCTAGCAAGGAGTCCGACACGGGGCTTGATTCCAGGACTGTGGGATCATGACCTGAAGGTAGATGCTAAACTGACTGAGCTACCCAGGCATCCCAGATGTATGGCTTTTTTCTAGTTTGGAGCATGTTTCCTGGATTCTTTCATTAGAATTATCTGCTACACTGATTTGTGAGAAAAACAAGATCATAACAAAATTCTTGTCAAAATGAATATTTTTTTATTTGGAGTTAGAAAAACTGTTTAAATATCAGAGTTGTAATGTAATCTGCAAGCTGGCAGTGACAAAGATCAGAACACTGACTTACTGTTAAATAGAACAAGTGTGGCACAGACTTGGAGTCGATTGCAGCAGGTAAACTGACTTCCAGGCAGCTTTATGCCTTGCTGACAAATAGAGTTGCGTGCCTTTTTTTCTCCCTGTATTGGGAATTCAGGGCCAGGAATAAAGCTTTTCCTTATTATTGTATTGGAATATTTTGACCTCCAAAAATTAGATTCTTTTTTTTTTTTTAAAGATTTTATTTATTTATTTGACAGAAAGAGAGATCACAAGCAGGCAGAGAGAGGAGGAAGCAGGCTCCCTGCCGAGCAGAGAGCCCGATGTGGGCCTCGATCCCAGGACCCTGAGATCATGACCTGAGCTGAAGGCAGAGGCTTTAACCCACTGAGCCACCCAGGCTCCTCAAAAATTAGATTCTTAATTGTGATTCATTGAGATACTAAGCTCACCAATCAGATTAATTATGATCCCTGGACAGAACCCCAGGCCTTCTGACAATCGAGCTGTATTTTTACTAGTTATTGGCTGGTGATGCTTATTAGAAGGTAAAGCGAACACAATGTCTGATTCTTGATAAGTTTCTCTAAATTTCCCTTAAAGTTCTGTCTCTGCCTGTCCTAGAAGTGTTTTGGAAATGCTATGTTAGCAATTTTATATGGTAGGTGGAGCAAGAAATACTAGCTATATTCTTGCAAGCTTTAGTGAAAAATAAGGAATAATTCACATTCCATTTTCTACCTCCTATTTTCTTTCTCTTTTTTCTGATTATAAAAGTAATCCATGTTTATTGTATAATTTCCTTAGTAGTTGGCATAATTAGGAAAATGTGTTATGGCTGTTTACATTTTCTCACTGTGAACATTAGGATACATCTCAGTGGTACTAGATGTTCATAATTTTCATGAATCAGAAAGAAGATGGAACTATATATACAATCTGTTCCACTATGAAGTTATCTCCTCTGATTAAACCAGATTTCCAATCAAGAAGAGCTCCTGGAGATAGGGCCAAGCTTTATTTCCGAAAAATTCTTTTTTTTACCTTATGACTGATGGATTCAGGGGAACACTTTGAAAAAAGCAAAATTCTCATTTTTTTTTTTTATTACTTTTTTTTTTTTTATTGTTACTAAATTTTTTTTTTCCAGTGTTTCAAGATTCATTCCCCATTCCCCACACCCAGTGCTCCCCGCTTTAGGTGTCCCCAGTACCCACCACCAGGCTCTCCCATCCCTCCACCCCCCTCCCTCCAAGTCCCTCAGTTTGTTTCTGTGTTCAAAGTCTTTGTTG
>PITA01034111.1:0-11996 GCA_004023965.1 Spilogale gracilis | reverse complement strand
TTTTTTTTTTTTTTTTTTAAAGATTTTATTTATTTGACAGCGAGAAACACAGCGAGAGAGGGAACACAAGCAAGGGGAGTGAGAGAGGGAGAAGCAGGCTTCCCGCCGAGCAGGGAGCCCGATGTGGGACTCGATCCCGGGTCTCCGGGATCATGACCTGAGCCGAAGGCAGTCGCTCAACCAACTGAGCCACCCAGGCATCCCGCTTCTATGCATTCTTATAGCATTTTGTATTCCCCTGGCATAGAACTAATGCTTTATTGTTATTGCTTACAGCTGTCTTTCTCACTCATGAGGCTGAGACTGTTCATCAGGCACGTGACACAAAGCATTCTAGCATAACAAATTTCCTATAATGTTTGTGGAGTATATTAAAACTATCTTTTATGGGGCACCTGGGTGGCTCAGTGGGTTAAAGCCTCTGCCGTCGGCTCAGGTCATGATCTCAGGGTCCTGGGATTGAGGCCCACGTTGGGCACTCTGCTCAGCGGGGAGCCTGCTTCCTCCTCTCTCTGCCTGCATCTCTGCCTACTTGTGATCTCTCTCTATATATAAAATAAATAAATAAAATTTTAAAAACCCCACAACTATCTTTTAAAAAAATAATTAACTTATTTACTTGCTCAGTAAATTCTACCCCCAATATGGTGCTTGGACTGACGACCCCAAGATCAAGAGTTGCATCTGTACTGACTGAGCCAGCCAGGAGCCCTTTAGAACTATCTTCTGTGATTACTAGGTAATCCTTGACTCACAAATGATTTATACCCCATAAACATTGTTAAGGTACTTAATTTTTGGAGAATAAGCAGGTTCAGAAGTGATAGACAAGAAGCAGCTGTGAAATCAGGAGATCTAGTCCCAAGGGCAGATTTTTAGGGTGAAATTGCCATGATTCATTAGCAGAAAAAGTGCAGGGAAGGAAAACTGCATTAAGCCAAAACTTTAGTTTCCTAGAGATATTTCTGTATCAGAAAAGAGAAACTTTTTCCTTCATTTATGTTGTTTTCTTATTCAGGGCCATATTTTAATTTTGTATTACAGCTCAGTTAGCTTATATATTAATAAAAATTTTTGGCAATCTTTGGATTGTAAGACCATAGAAACATTGTTTCTGAGTTGAACTTATTCTTTGGTAAAGCCTGTCATATATAAAACTTGGAAAAAATAAATACCCTTTGCCCTTTTATTACTCTATGTCTTCTTTAGCCACAAGGTCATAATTCAGGCCAGAGGTTTATTTTCTACTTTGAGGGGATAGAAAAACAGAATTAATTGCTTTTCATGGTAAAATATATTCCAAGTCAGTGATTTAACAAGCAAAGTTTGTATTTGCAGTTTAGGGATTGCCTTTATTATAGGGAATGATAATGTAATAATAGAACTGCCATTGGAGGATGCCTCGGTGGCTCAGTTGTTTAAGCTACTGCCTTCAGTTTGGGTCATGATTCCAGGGTACTGGGACCAAGTTCCACATGGAGCTCCCTGCCCAGTGAGGAGCCTGCTTCTCCCTCTGTCTCTGCCCCTCCTCCCTACTCATGCTCTCTCTCTCTATGACAAATAAATAAATAAAATCTTAAAAAAAAATTGGGAGCTTACCACTGGGTATCAGGCACACTATAAGTGTTTCCGGACTTTGATTCTTATGACAACTATATGAAAAGTCATCACAGATAGGGAAACTCACAGAGGCTGGGTAACTTGCCCAAGGTCAACTTAATGGCAATTAGACACATAATTCATGAAATTACAAAAAGATAATCTAAGTCATTAATTGTAATTTTATTAGACTTTTGAAGTTTGAAACCCACCTTTGTCACTTAATATTTGTGTTGACTTTGGAAAGTTACTTTTCAGTGCCTCAGTTTCTTATCTATAAAATGGAGGGTATTAGTAATATCTACTTCATAGAATTACAGGGTTAAATAAGTCAATACATGTAAAGTGCTTAGCAGTTTACATGGCAGCTCTGAGTATTTACTATTATTATCTAACCAGACAGTAAATAAATTAGTACCAAAAAAATTATAGCATTAAGAGTGATTTCTACCTGATTATGAAAGAATCATGATGGGTTACCTAATTCATTCAGACAAAGCCATGATTTAATGGAAATGCTCTATTTTAATTAGCAGAATGGAAATTCATTTTAATTCAATTAAAAGTGTTCTCAGTATCAAAAAATCTTAGTATCTAATTCAAATTACTCATAATACGAATTCAAAGGATTTCTTTGTGTTCACTAGAGAAGAAAACAGATGGTCACCATTTCCTCTGTAACCACAAAATACCTTAGTCTTTTTCTAGTAATTTCTCCCTTGTTTATTGTTTTATACTTTTGAAGAGATTAGGTCTTTAAATTTTTAGTTCAGTGTGAAACCTTTCTACTCAAATGATCAGTTTCTACAGAAAAAATTTCCTCTTTAGTTTGTATAATTTTGGCAAAAGTAATGAAAGGATTATTTTAAATAGGTCGTAGATGATGACTTCCCAGAGATGTATAAAACAATTTCTCAGGAATCTCTTACACCGGGAAAACTGGAAATTAATTTTGAAGAATTATTAAAACAAAAAATGGAAGAAGAAAAACGACGAACAGAGGAGGAAAGGAAGCATAAGCTAGAGATGGAAAAACAGGAATTTGAACAACTGAGACAAGAAATGGGAGAGGTGAGCTTTTAAGAAATACCCTTTTATATTCTCCAAATATTTATTAATATAAGTATTTTACATGTATTATCTTACAATAACTTAAGTTTTATTCACATAAAGGACACTCGGCATATTATGAGGCACTTTGTACAAGTTTTGGCATAGTTATGAGCACTTCCTAGCGTGCTATAACTCTGTTTCTTCCTTATTAGGTTAAAACATATAATTACAAGTGAGGGGCACCTGGCTCATTTGTAATTACATGTTTACAAGTGGCTCAGTTGATTAAGTGATTGCCTTTGGCTCAGGTCATGATCCTGGAGACCTGGGATCGAGTCCCACATCGGACTGCCTGCTTGGCAGGAAGCCTGCTTCTCCCTCTCTCACTCCCCCTGCTTGTGTTCCCTCTCTAGCTGTGTTTCTCTCTGTCAAATAAATAAAATCTTTTAAAAAAACAAAAACAAAAAAACCCATATAATTACAAGTGAATAAAATATTACTATAGTACCTTAAGTGCTTAATATGCCCTTTTATATTTATTTTCCTTGAAATAAACAAACTGATTAGTAGTCAAAATTACAAGAGTACCATAATACTGTTATTACAGATACTAATAGAAATATCAGTTTGGCAAGTCTTTGAAAATTTTATTTTACTAAATTAGAAGACAACTCTCAGGATAAGTATTTCAATATGATTTCTCTAGTATTGAAGTGAATTAAATAAATCCATATACATCTACATAAATATAGACCATACCAGGGTCAGCTTCATGGGTATGCAACTTGTGCCATCCCAGGACACTATGCTCACACAGGCCATGTATAAGGTTTAATGTTCTAAGGTTGCCATCTTGATTTTTAATTTAAAAATTTAAAGTAAAGCTTAAAAATTAAAATTAAAACTGTAAGCACCTTATCTTTGAATTTGTATGTTGTCAGTGAAAGCTGATCGGACAGTGGAACATGTGCTGGACTTTGAGCCATGGCTCCCTCAAACCTCCTGCTGTCCCTTGCTTCTCTGTGGTGCATTCTCAGCCTTTTTCCACCTCCTGATGCCCCAAGGCCCTGTCTAAACATTTCCTTCCCACAGCTGTCACCCTCCGTCTGGATGACCAGCTGTATAGGCAAAAGAGGAAAGATAGAAAAAGGGGGCTAGCATTCCACTGTCACCCCTGGTCTCTGATTGGGACGGTTCTTGGTAGCAACATGAACAGTTCGGGGATCAGCATACAACTCGGTGACTTGGGGTAAAAACAAGCAGAGGCTGTCCCAGACTCAAACTGGCAGTGACATGGCATGTTTGACAGGCAACTTGGTGGGGACCTCTTGCCAACTCCTGATCAAGGAACCGAATGGCATCCTATGCAGAGGTTGCAATCTCTTAGAAGTTGCCTCTTTTGTCATGGGTTGGGGCAGGCAGTGGGCCTGGGGGTATATTTACTTTCTTGCCCCAGACAACCAAATGACTTTAAATACTATATAAATATATAGGTAATAATAAAATATGAATATGCTGTAGGAAAATATTCCAAGGTGTAGCCTTATAATTTTTAAAAATGTAATAGCTTTTACTTTATAAAGGATGTGAAAATGAACTGCCTAGAAAAACTTCTAAATTATATTTGTTCAATCATTAATTTTCACCAGAATGATTTGGAACTAATGATATGAGGTACAAAATAAGTTTGTTAGGTTTCTGGTGTTTTAGGAATTGCCTGTTTTCACCCACATAGACTAAAAAGTGAAGGTAGTATAAAGGAATGTTTTCTTTTTCCCCGTTGGTTGAGCCAAGAAATTAAGCCTCATGTCCTATCTTCCACTGTGACCCCACTCCTCCACATCTTCATTCCCCCTTCCCTACTGCCCCCTTCCCACACCTGGAATTCTAGGTCTTTTCCAGGAAAAGTATACCAGGAATAACTGCATTTTTAAAAAAAATACTTCATATAGAGATATTTGGGTTTAGTGTAAGAAGAACAAAAAGAACTAGTAATAAATTGTGAAAAGCCAAGAGAAACCAGAATAAAAAGTAAGATAAAATGGTTTGAAGAACTGGAGCCTGGTTTTGGTCGACTCCTTTTCTTTCTTGGCAGAATATAAAATTGAGAATAGAAGTGATATGTATTGAATGTAGGGATTTTGCCAGACTGTATTGTAGAAAGGCTTCATTCAGTTAACTTGAATATTAAGAATGATATTTAACTTTATTATATTATCATCAAAACAAAGATAGGAGGAGGAATTTTAGGATACTCTGGCTCTATATAGAGATAAAAAATCATGTCCAGAGAGCTAAGTGACAAGGCAAAAGGCCACATGGTATCAAAGTCAGAACTAGAACTTGTATCTGACTCTTAGCCCACTGTTCTTACAATTTTAGTTCTTGATCTTCCACTGAACATGTATTTTCCTATGGTTCCTAGTAAAACCTAATCTCAATATGCATATTTTAGTTTTAGGAGGTTATCATGAAATATTTAATGAAGTTTTGAGCCATTATTCCATATGAAATATTTTAAATAAGATGCTGAGTCTTAAATTTGTACCATTACTTTTAACCAGTGAATTTAGGCATTATATTTAGGGAACAGGTTGTTTAAGCTTTATTTTTGGTTTCAAATAAGAATTGAACATTTTTTGGATGGTTTACTGTACAAACTAATTTTCTGGTATTTAGTATACAAATTTTTTTTTTGAAGGAAGAGGAAGAACATGAAACCTTCGAATTGAGTAGAGAATATGAAGAATTAATCAAACTGAAAAGAAGTGGCTCTATTCAAGCCAAAAATCTAAAAAGCAAGTTTGAAAAGATTGGACAGTTGTCTGAAAAAGAAATACAGAAAAAGATAGAAGAAGAACGAGCAAGGAGGAGAGCAATTGACCTTGAGATTAAAGAGCGAGAAGCAGAAAACTTTCATGAGGTATACAATATTTAATAGTTACAATATAGTAATTATGAACTTAACAGAAATATAACATTTACTTTGAACTAAGTTTTGGTACTTAAGATTAACCGTAGTTGTATCTAATAATCTGAGAACTAAATAGCAAAAGCGCATTAAGATCTAAGAGACTTTGAAAGATTGCATCAGGCTAGCATTGTTTCAAAATGGCTTTTATCAGAATTAAATAGCCTATAGTGAACATCAAGTAGTTCACTCTGGAAAAAGTAGTTTAAAAATATTTATGGCACAGGATGCCTGAGTGGCTCAGTTGGTTATAAGCATCTGCCTTCAGCTCAGGTCATGATACCAAGGTGCTGGGATTGAGTCTGGAGTTGGGCTCCTTGTTCAGTGGGGAGCCTGCTTCTCTCTCCCTGCTGCTTCACTTGCTTGTGCTGACAATAAATAAAATCGTTAAAAAATATATGGCACCCAAGTTTTAGTTTGAATCATTAGAACCAGTGTGCATATGGGTTAAAATAAACTCCAGAGATTATTCATACTTTCTTATTTAAGGAAAAGGCCAATAAAGCTTAATGATATGCTCAAAGTCATGCCAGTAATTTAGTGGCAGAGCCTACATTTGAATTCAAAGGACATGAATTTGAAGTACCCCCAAATGTTAAATAGGCAGTTACCAGATGACCCATAATGTTCCTTCCAGCTCAAGGTCTAGTTCCATGATTATGAATATTGCTTTAAATAGCATTTGGAGAATTTTTTTTTTTTTGCCAGAATTGCCATTTTGTAACACTTAACAGCATTTAACTTATGTTCTTCTAGCAGTGAATTTTCATCAAATATTCAATAAAGTAGGTTGGGAAGTTGGAGAGGCCTTCAGAGAAGACTGTGAGTTAGAAGGTAGAATGAAGAAATTATGTGCAAATTCTTGGAACTGTAAGCAGTTCATAATTACTGAAGCAGGCAGACTGTAAGAACAGCAAAAGATTGGCGCGCCTGGGTGGCTCAGTTGGTTGAACGACTGCCTTCGGCTCAGGTTATGATCCCGGAGACAGGGAATCGAGTCCCACATCGGGCTCCCTGCTCGGTGGGAAGCCTGCTTCTCCCTGTCTCACTCCCCCTGCTTGTGTTCCCTCTCTGGCTGTGTTCCTCACTGTCAAATAAATACAATCTTTCAAAAAAAAAAAAACAAAAAAAACCAGCAAAGGATAATGACGAATATGCAAGTACAAGCAAAATGGCCATGAAGTTCTTAGATGCTTTGTTAAGGAACTTTGCTTTATTATTCACTGAAGGGATTTTAAAAATATGAAGTGATTATTATCAAACAGACATCTTTATACATAGATCATCCTTAAGCTAAAGATGGATTTAGATTAATGCATCAAAAAATTATTTGAATGCCTGCTACGTTTTAGGGACTGTTTTGGATACTGGGACTATTACATTGGTGAGCTTTTTTTTTTAAAGATTTTATGTATTTATTTGACAGAGAGAAACAGCTAGAGAGGGAACACAAGCAGGGGGAGTGAGAGAGGGAGAAGCAGGCCTCCCGCTGAGCAGGGAGCTGGATGCGGGGCTCAATACCGGGACTCAAGGATCATGACCTGAGCTGAAGGCAGTCGCTTAACCAACTGAGCCACCCAGGCACCCCTACATTGGTAAATTAACCCCAGTCTTTGCTTATGTTGTGTTCAGAATCTAACGGGTTGGAAGGATAGGAAACAATTATTGGGTAGTAAGTTAAAAGCTTTGGCAATTAACAAAGTAGGGTACTATTTTGTATAGGATGGTCAGAGAAGGCTTGAGGAGCATTTGAACTAGGGATCGAATGGAGAAAACAGATTAAATGTAGGATATAAAACTAAGATGACTTGGGGATGATGGTGCAGATGAGAGGAAGAAGAATTAAAAAGGGTATACACATTAGGTAATATGGGAATAGAGTTTGGAAGGAAGAGAAATCACAAGCTATTTCAGACAAATGGAGATGCTGTGGAACATCAGATATTCATCAATAAAGTTGATATGCATTTTAGAAAGATTTATTTTTGAGAGGCATGGGGAAGGGCAGAGCAAGAGGGAGAGAAACTTAAGAAGACTCCACGCTAAGCCCAGAACCCGATGTAGGGCTCAACCTCATGACCCTGAATCATGACTTGAAATGAAACCGAGTTGGTTGCTTAACTGACTACAGTATCCAGGTGTCCTGAAATTGATATGCATTTGAACTCTGTGTGACATACACTAAAACTTTGAGGACTTAGGCCCGGGGCTAGCTGGTAATAAGTTATTTTGTCACTGCTAGAAGTAAATGCTATTGCTAACAGCTTCTATGTTGGGCCCTGTGTTGTTTCGGTACATGAAAGTGAATATAATATGCCTTCAAAAAATTCAGCCTAATGAGATGTAGGAAAATAATTCAAATATAGAATCAATATTTGTAGGAGAGGTTTAACAGTGCTGAGAAAATGACATTTAAGCTTAAGTGTGAAGGTTGAATAGAACTTAAAGAGGGGAAGCATTCTAGATCACAGGGATGGGCACCCCTTTATAACCTTTATATGAAAACTAAAAATTTATCTGGGGAATGGAAATTTTGCTCAAAGGCATGATTCATAGCATAATGGATGATAAAGTTGTAAAAGTAGTGGCTAGTCAATACTGGGTATTTTTATTTTTAATCTTGCAGGGACTGTGACCTGAGAACAATGTTAACAATTAGTTTTTGGATAGAGTAATAAAAGGATTGTATTTTTAAAGAATCCTGGGATCATGGAGAATGAACTGAAAGACACGGATAAGGCATGAAGTTAGTGTCCAGGGAGAAAAATGGACCCAACTTTTAACCAAACTGGGTAACAGGCTGCTTATGCGTAGGTGGTTGCTGAGCCCAACATTACTTCAAGATTACCAGGAAAGCTAGATGATACTACAAAGAATTCAGGAGATCTGGAGGTTGATGAATAAGTTGGACACATAAAGTCTGAACTGTATTTGGATAAAGTAAAGGCATTCTGGAGCATAGGTACTGAGTTCAGGTGAGAGGCTGGAGCTATAGATTCTATTATGGATAGTTTTTAAATCTATCAAAGTAGTGGGGCACCTAGATGGCTCAGTTGGTTAACCATTGGACTCTTGGTTTAGGCTCAGGTCATGATTTCAGGGTTGTGGAGTCTGCACTCAGCTGGGAGTCTGCTTAAGATACCCCGCCACTGCCCCTCTCCCCACTCTAAAATAAATCTTTAAAAAAATAAATATATCCAGGTAGATAAAGCCATCTTTAAAGAGTTAATAGTTGGATGGCCACAAGATCTGTTCATGTTTTTAGAGAAATGTTAGCACAGAAGGTAAACGTTTAGTCAGCATGCACTTGCTTCCCTTCTTGTGCACCTCAGAAGTCACACCTACAAAATATTTCAGGTAAGATTAAAAATGAGGTAGGTGACTTACTGTTTTATTGCTATTACGGGCATAAAAAGGACATGAGATTAAGACGTGGCTAATCTGTAACCCATGAGACTTTGAAAGATGCGAACATCCTTTTTCTCTCTAGATTAAGGGTCATTGAGATATCCTTGAAAAAATTTATTATGGCATTGTGTGGGCATTGAGTGTGATCAACTTCTAGAGGACTCCCCTCTTCCCCATCTGATACTATCTGGTTTCCTCTTTAAAAATGTCCATATTCAGCATGTCTTCTAGTTATATTCCGACATCTTTCAAGGTCTCCCTTGTCCATGTAACCTCCCCTAAACAAAGAATTCTATCCCAGATCCCTGCAGCCCTTAATCTATATAATTCACTTGGTATTTAAATCGCTTAACTGTCTTATGGTGTTTTGATTTTCTAGTTTTCCAAAAAGGCATACTCCAAAACCACTTCTTATGCTCACTTTTATCTCAAGTTCACTGCCCGACTGTGTTTTCTTCGAGAACAAAAAGCACTCCATTTAATAAGACTCTTGGTAACTTTTAACCTGGCTTTTCAAGGATTCAAGAAAAAGCAACACTTAATAACTGAAAGACCGTTCATAAACTCTCCCAGTTTATGAGGAATTCTCTCTCACTGAATATTATTTTTAAGGTTTTTAATTTATTTGACAGAGAGATAGATCATAGGTAGGCAGAGAGGCAGGCAGAGAAAGAGAAGGGAAAGTAGGCTCCCTGCTAAGCAGAGTCCAACACAGGGCTCAATCCCAGGACCCTGGGATCGTGACCAGAGCCCAAGGCAGAGGCTTTGAGCCACCCAGGTACCCCTCACTGAATTTATTTTCTAAAAACAGGTTTGAAGTAGCTAAGTACGTTAACAGTTATATAATAAATTTGCACATAATTTTTATCTTTAAACCCAGAAAGCAAGATAACTAGAGGGATTCCATCAGAATAGCAATTACTGTATCTGCCAAAGTATTTTATCTTGAAGATCTGATAAAGAATGAAATTAACTGGGGTGCCTGGGTGGCTCAGTTGTTAAGCGTCTGCCTTCGGCTCAGGTTATGATCCTGGAGTTCCAGGATTGAGCCCCTCATCGGGCTCCCTGCTTGGCAGGAAGCCTGCTTCTCCCTCTCCCACTCTCCCTGCTTGTGTTCCCTCTCTCACTGTGTTTCTCCCTGTCAAATAAATAAATAAAATCTTAAAAAAAAAAAAAAGAAATTAACTATCATATGAACAGAAGTTCTTTTTGAACCTCAGAAAAGTTCAGAGATAAACCTGCAGTAAGCAAACCAGTATTTAACATGTATCTTCTAGCCTTTTTAATAAAAAAAAATAGCAACACTAATTAGCATTTAATTGTAGTCTGGCATTGTTTATCAACAGGCATTAGGTTTATCATTTCAAACTGAAGTATTTGTGTTAATGGCTTGAGAACTTACCCATTAGGTTTTGTCTGATGTTCTAGGATTTTCCAACATAATAATCTGATTCAATAAAACAAGAAAAACTATCCAACTACTCCTCTATTCCTTGAACTGATGTACAATACTTGGATGCAAAACATCCATGCACCAAGATTTATATAGGCAATTATTTTAGAGCTTGTTTCAGAATGTCCTTCAGTTGGATGTAGTATCCTGAAGCAATTTTAGTACTGTGAAATGTAAATGGTGAGATTTCCACATAGAACCATACAAGTCTAAGTAGAAACTACAGCTAAAGTACTTTAGAAACCCTGAATTAACTGTATCCTATTAACCTCACTCTACTAAAACTTCCCTCAAAAGCCACCAGTGACCTCATTATCACCAAATTGTTTTATAGATTCAACTGTTTTAATAGTTGAAACTCTACTCTTAATCCCTTAAATCCATGGTTTCTAGTTCTTACTCTTCCCATTTATTCAGCCTGCACTCTCATCTGCCATTTGACCATCAATAAATTTTGTTGGATGGACACTCTTGTGACAAGGGAGTATTTTAACAGTTGTTAGAATGTATAATATCTTTTCTGTTAATTAATACTGTCATCCAGGACAAAGAGTTAGTTAAGCAAATAAAAACACTGGGGACTCTAGTGATACTGTATAACCTTTAAACTGGGAGGAAAGGGTTCTAATTGTCAGGAGACTGTTATCGAAATAAAACTTTCATCTTTTGCAAATAAGTGGATAGTGAAAATCTCCACATCCGAGCACAGCACAAATATGTAAAGCAAACATGGTAATTATTTTGAGCCTATAAATGCAACTTCATAACTATTAATGCTTTAGTTGATTTCTAGAAAAAAGCAATTCTTATTCTTGGCTCACTTTCTAAAGGAAGAAGATGTTGATGTCAAGCCTGCAAAAAAATGTGAGGCCCCATTTACTCATAAAGTGAATATGAAAGCTAGATTTGAACAAATGGCTAAGGCAAGAAAAGAAGAAGAACAAAGAAGAATTGAAGAGCAAAAGTTACTACGGATGCAGTTTGAACAAAAGGAAATTGATGCAGCACTACAGAAGGTAACAGGCTTATATATTCTTTATTTTTCAAATATGCTCTTACAATTTTGAGGGATTAAAAGTAATTTTTTAAATAGCTTTGAAGTCAGTGGAATGTTTTATAAAGTACACATTGTAGTAGGCATATTTACATGTTCTTTGGGAAGCAAAAACTTACCCATGAAATTCTATTACTAAACCATTGTCCTGAAAATGCTACTTAAAATGTCAACATTCTTGAATGCACTTATTTTAATATAGAAAAGAGAAGAGGAAGAGGAAGAAGAGGGTGGTAGCATCATGAATGGTTCCACTATTGAAGATGAGGAACAAACAAGATCAGGAGCTCCGTGGTTCAAGAAGCCTCTCAAAAATACATCAGTTGTAGACAGTGAGCCAGTTAGATTTACTGTTAAAGTAACAGGAGAACCCAAACCGGAAATTACATGGTGGTTTGAAGGAGAAATACTGCAGGATGGAGAAGACTACCAATATATTGAAAGAGGAGAAACTTACT
>PITA01034110.1:0-10269 GCA_004023965.1 Spilogale gracilis | reverse complement strand
CTGCTTGTGACAATGGAGGACTCAAACCAGACAGTCCTCCTCCCTGGGATGATCACGTGCTATCTGAGGCAGCTTTGCCCCACCAATGTTTACATGGTTCTACAGGAAGCCCAGGATCAATCTGAACCAGAAGGAAGGTGCTGTGATGGTCTGCCCCTACACCATCATTATCGATGGAGATACGGAGGCTCAGAGGAGGAGTGTGAATAGGTAAAAGTCACACAGAACTCAGCTCACAGCTTCTAACGTTTAGCTCTCAGACACAAGGGGCTCCAGATGCTCTATGCTCTAGTTTCCCTTCAAGGCCTAGGGCTGGTGGGTGGGCCCAGAATTATGCCCATCATCTCACTGCACACTAGATCACAGTGTGGGTGGGTGGTTGGGATGAGATCTTTCTCCTGACTCAGACTCATGCCTACACCACATCTCATTCATTGACTCAGGATGGCATCACTTTTGGACTCATCCCACAGAGGGGTCCAAATAACACATCATTTACCTTCTGGGTTCCCAAGAGGTTGCCTTTATTCCCATGCTGATGTGCACAAAGCCATTCCTCTAGCAGGGATTCCTGTGAAGGGTTAGGATGAGAAACCCTGTAACATTAGAGAACAACTAGCTCCAACTCCAAGACCACAACTCCCTTGCCCACCCCCTTGAGATGCATTCTTTATGCAAAGCACTAGACCAGAATGGTCCTCCTGAGACCCTCAATGGCCTTTCTGTACTCCGTTCTTGACTACTCCCCACCATTGCCACATTCAGGCACAGAGAGGAAGAGGGAAGAGAAGACAAGGTATGACTAAATTTTCTCCAAAGATATTCTGTAGGAGGAGGACATGCTAAAACATTAAGCAGACTCACAAAAAATGACAACATAATCATAAAACATAAAAGTTCCTTTTCAATGTTCAGATTTAAGTGACTATCAACATAATAGACTGCTATGTACTTAGAATGTTACATATGAACTTCATGGTAAGCATAAAGCAAAACCCTATAATAGATATACTAAAGCCATCAATCACAAGAAACAGTACAGGAGAAGAACAGAGAACTATAAAAACAACCATAAAACAATTAACAAAATGGCAATAATTAATTATACTCCTATCAATGTTTAAATATACATGGTCTAAATGTTTTCATCAAATGACATAGGGTGATTGAAGGGATAAAAAAACAAAACCCACGAGACTTATTTCAGACCTAAAGACAACACATACAAGTGAAGTATGGGAAAACATATTCCATGCAAATACAAGGAGGGGGGGAGCCAGAGTAGCAATCCTTATGTTAGACAAAACAGACTTTAAAACAAGACTAATGAGACACAAAGAAGGGCATTACATAATGATAAAAGGATCAATCCAGGAAAAGGATATAACAATTGTAAATATCAATACATCCAACACAGGAGCACCTATATACATAGAGCAAATAATATTTATAAAGGGACAAATTAACAGTAGGGAATAATAATGGTAGGGAACTTTAACACCCCACTTACATCAATGGATAGATCTTCCAGACAGAAAACCAACAAGGAGACTGTGGCTTTGAACAACACATTAGATCAGATGGGACTTAAGAGAGAAATATAGGACATTCCATCCAAAAACAGAATACACATTCTTTTCAAGTGCACATGAAACAGTCTCCAGGACAGATCATGTGTTAGGCCACAAAATAAGTCTTAATAAGTTTAAGAAGGCTGAAACCATGTCATGCATTTTTTCTGACTACAGCAGCATGGAATTAGAAATCAATTACAAGGAAAAAACCCAGAAAAACACAAACACATGAAGGCTAAACAACATGCTACTAAACAACAAATGGGTCAGTGAAAAAATCAAAGAGGAAATTTTTAAAAATACATGGAAATGAAAATATAAACACAATGGCCCAAAAGCTTTGGGATGCAACAAAGGTAGTCCTATGATGGAAGTATATAGCAACATAGGCCTTCCTCAAGAAGCAAGAAAAGTCTCAAATACACAACCTAACCTTACACCTAAAAGGGCTGGAAAAAGAACAAAAAATAAGGCCTAAATCCAGCAAGAGAAGGGAAATAGTAAAGATTAGGGTAAAAATCAAGGAGATAGGAATAAAAAAAAACTAGTAGAGTAGATCAACAAAACTAGTAGCTGGTTCTTTGAAAGAATAAACAAAATTGATAACCCCCTAGCCAGACTTATCAAAAAGAGAAAGGACCCCAATAAAATCATGAATGAAAGAGGAGAGATCACAACCAGCACCAAAGAAATACAGTTAATATTATGAGCAATCATATACCAACAAATTAGGCAACCAGGAAGAAATGGGTAAATTCTCAGAAACTATATATAAACTACCAACACTGAAACAGGAAGAGACAGAAAATCTGAACAGACCCACTACTAGCAAAGAAACTGAATAAGGATAAAACAAAAATTCCCCAGCAAACAAGAGTCCAGGGCTACATGGTTTTCTAGGGAAATTCTACCAAATATTTAAAGATTAACATCTAGCCTTTTGAAACTGTTCCCAACAAAACAGAAATGGAAGGAAAACATCCAAACTCATTCTGAGGCCAGCATAATCTTGATCCCCAAACCAGACAAAGACCCCAATAAAAAGACTTCCAGACCAATATCCTTGATGAACACGAATGCAAAAATTCTCACCAAAATACTAGCAAATCAGATCCAACAGTATATTAAAAGGATTATTCACCATGACCAAGTGGAATTTATTCCCAGGCTTCAGGGATAGTTCAACATCCACATATCAATCAGTGTCATACACCACATTAATTACAAAAGGGATAATAACCACATTATCCTTTCAATAGATGCAGAAAAAGCATCTGACAAAATACAGCATCCATTCTTGATAAAAAACCCTCCAGAAAGTAGGGGGTAGAAGGAACATCTCTCAATGTCATAAAGGCCATATACAAAAGACCCACAGCTAATATCATGCTCAATGGGGAAAAACTAAGAGCTTTTCCCCTAAGGTCAGGAACAAGACAGGTTATGCACACTCTTACCACTGTTCTTCAACATAGTACAGGAAGTTCTAGCCCCAGCAATCAGACAACAACAACAAAAAGGTATCCAAATCAGCAAGTCAAATTTTCACTATTTGCAGATGACATGATACCTATGTAGAAAACCCAAACGAGTCCATCAAAACTTGCTAGAACTGATAGAGGAATTGGCAAACTCACAGGATATGAAATCAACACACAGAAGTCTCTTGCACTTCTATACACCAATAACGAAGCAGCAGAAAGAGAACTCAAGGAATAGATCCAATTTACAACTGCACCAAAACCTATAAGATACCTAGGAAAAAAAACCTAACCAAAGAGGTAAAACATCTGTACTCTGAAAACTACAGAACACTTATGAAAGAAATTAAGGAAGACACAAAGAAATAACAAAACATTCCATGCTCATGGACTGGAAGAGCAAATATTCTTAAAATGTCTATACTACCTAAAGCAATCTACACATTCAGTGCAATACCTATCAAAATGACACCAGCATTTTTCACAGCGCTGGAAAAAACAATTCTAAAATTGATGTGGAACCAGAAAATACCCCGATAGCCAAAGGAATCCTGAAGAAGAAAACCAAAGCTGGAAGCATCACAATTCTGGACCTCAAGCTCTATTACAAAGCTGTAATCATCAAGACATTATATTACTGGCACAAAAACAGATATACAGAACAATGGGAACAGAAGAGAGAACCTAGAAATGGACCCTCAAGTCTATGGTCAATTAATCATCCAAAAAGGAGGAAAGAATATCCAATGGAAAAAAGTCTCTTCAACAACTGGTGTTGAGAAAACTGGACAGCAGCATGCAGAAGAATGAAATGACCAGCTTCTTAAACCATACATAAAAGTAAACTCAAAATGAAAGAAAGACCTAGATGTGAGACAGGAACCCATCAAAATCCTAGAGAGGAACAAGGGCAGCAACTTCTTGGACCTCAGCCATAGCAACTTCTTACTAGATATGTCTCCAGAGGCAAGGGAAACAAAAGCAAAATGAACTATTCAGACTTTGTCAAGAGAAAAAGCTTCTGCATAGCAAAGGAAACATACAACTAAAAGGCAACTGACAGAATGGAAGAAGATATTTTCAAATGACATATCTGATAAAGGGTTAGTATCCAAAATGTATAAAGAACTTACCAAACTCAACACCCCCCAAAAAAATCCAGTTAAGAAATGGGCAGAAGATAGGAAAACAGATATTTCTCCAAAGACATCTAGATGGCTAATAGACACATGAAAAGATGCTCAACATCACTCATCATCAGGCAAAGACAAATCAAAACCACAACAAGGTATCATCTCACACCTGTCAGAGTGGCTAAAATTAACAACTCAGGAAACAACAGATGTTGGGGAGGATGTGGGAAAAGAGGAATCTTCCTAAACTGTTGGTGGGAATGCAAACTGGTGTAGCCACTCCAGAGCAGAGTATAGAAGTTCTGCAAAAAGTTAAAAATAGAACTATCCTATGACTCAACAATTGCAGTATTAGGTATCTATCCAAAGGATAAAAAAATAGTGACTTGAAAGACTTGACTTTCTTAACTGGATATTTCTTTTTTGGGGTGTTGAGTTTGGTAAGTTCTTTATACATTTTGGATACTAACCCTTTATCAGATATGTCATTTGAAAATATCTTCTTCCATTCTGTCAGTTGCCTTTTAGTTGTATGTTTCCTTTGCTATGCAGAAGCTTTTTCTCTTGACAAAGTCTGAATAGTTCAGATAAAAAAATAGTGACTTGATTGACAGATGGATAAATGTGGATGGATAAAGAACATATACTCTGTGTGTGTGTGCGTACAATGAAATATTATTCAGCCATCAAAAAGAATGAAATTGTGCCATTTGCAATGACGTGGATGGAGCTAGAGTGCATTATGCTAAGTGAAATAAGTCGGTCAGGGAAAGATAAATACCACATTATTTCACTCATATGTGGAATTTCAGAAACAAAACAGATGAACATAGGGAAAGGAAAAAAAAGAGAGAGAGGGAAGCAAACCATAAAAGACTTTTAACTACAGAGAACAAACTGAGGGTTAATTTAGGGAAAGAGGTGGGGGATGGGTTAAATGGGTGATGGGTATTAAGGAGGGAACTTGTCGTCATGAGCACTGGATGTTATATGTGAGTTATGAATTACTAAATTCCATTCCTGAAAACAATATTACACTAGATATTAACTAACTAGAATTTAAATAAAAATTTCAAAAAAAAGAAAGATCAGGAAGTCTGTTCTATAAAAGAGAACTATACATTAAAGAAACTGCCTTTAATTTGAGAAAGAAGAGAAGGAGACCTTGAACTCAGTGTGAAGTACCCAAGATTCTCTTCTTTGAGAATTAGAATTGCTCTGCTAATTAATTATTCCATCAAATTTAATGTGCTGTATTATGAACAAGAAGAATAAGGGAACTATTTTTATAAGGGCACTTTGAGAATCAGCAGAAAATAAGAATCATTAACTTCAGGGTCAGAAATGCATACAAAAAAAATCATGCCATGGAGCAAATAAAACCAGTAACATATTCCAATATGAAGTAATTTAAAATTTTTTAAGCAAGCAACTATATACTTGAAAGCAAACCATGAATAAAAAATTTAAAAACTCAGAGAATATATATCAAATCAACTGGAAAATATGAACATGAAAGGACTGAATGAAAAATGAAGAAAAATACAAAAATTACTTGTAAGATATATACTAAAGGAGAAAAGCTGAGTAAGTGGCACAGAGGATAGAAATGACCACCTTCAAGGGACATCTGGGTGTCTCAGTATGTTAAGCACCTGCCTTTGGCTTAGGTCATGATCCCAGGGTCCTGGGTTTGAGCCCTGCCTTGGGCTTCCTGCTCAGCAGGGAGTCTGCTTCTCCTTCTCCTGCTCCCTCTGTGTGTGCTCTCTCTGCCAAATAAATAAAAAAATCTTAAAAAAAGAAATGTCCACATTCAGGAAAAGGGATCAAATGGAGAAAGTAATAAAAAAGGATCAAAGAGATCTTACAATGAACAATCCAAAAAAGAACATTTTAAAAAATCTACTTACAATAGTACCAAAAACAATAAAATACTTAAAAACAAATTTAACCAAAGAGGTGAAATATTTGTACACTGAAAACCATAAAAAAAAAAACTACTAAAAGGAATTTAAAAAGGGGCACCCGGGTGGTGCATTCACTTGAGCTTCTGACTCTTGGTTTCAGCTCAGGTCTTGATCTCAGGGTTGTAAGATCAGGCCCTGTGTGGGCTCTATGCTTAGTGTAGAGTCTGTTTGAGACTCTCTCTCCATCGCCCTCTGCCCCTCCCCCTGCTCTTTCTCCCTCTAAAATAATTTTTTTTTTAAGAAAAAGAAATTAGGGGCGCCTGGGTGGCTCAGTTGGTTGGGCGACTGCCTTCAGCTCAGGTCATGATCCTGGAGACCCAGGATGGAGTCCCACATCGAGCTCTCTGCTCAGCAGGAAGCCTGCTTCTCCCTCTCCACTCCCCCTGCTTGTGTTCCCTCTCTGGCTGTGTTTCTCTCTGTCAAATAAATAAAATCTTTAAAAAAAAAAAAGAAAAAGAAATTAAGACACAAATCAATGGAAAGATACCCCATGTTTACTGACTGGAAGACAATGTTGTTAGGATGACAATATTATTCAAAGTACTCTACAGATTCAATGCAATCTCTGTCAAGATCACAAAAACAGACACATAGATCAATGGAACAGAATAGAGACTACAGAAATGGATCCTCGATTCTATGGTCAACTATTGTTCAACAGAGCAGGAAAAAATGTCCAGTGGAAAAAAAAGGACAGTCTTGGGGCACCTGGGTGGCTCAGTTGGTTGTGCAACTGCCTTTGGCTCAGGTCATAATCCTGGAGACCTGGGATCGAGTCCCACATCAGGCTCCCTGCTCTGCGGGAAGCCTGCTTTTCCCTCTCTCTCTCCCCCTGCTTGTGTTCCTTCTCTGGCTGTGTTTCTCTCTGTCAAATAAATAAAATATTAAAAAAAAAAAGGACAGTCTCTTCAGGAAACATTGCGGGGAAAATTGGACAGCAACATGCAGAAGAATAATACTGGGCCACTTTCTTATACCATACACAAAAATAAACTCAAAACAGATAAAAGACCTAAATGTTATGAAGAAAACCATCAAAATCCTAGAGGAAAACATAGGCAGCAACCTCTTTGACCTCAGCCATAGCAACTTCTTACTAGATATGTCTCTGGAGGCAAGGGAAACAAAGGCAAAAATGAACTATTGGGACTTCATCAGGATAAAAAGCTTTTGCACAGTTAAGGAAACAGAACTAAAAGATTCCAATGGCACTTTTTACATCTTAATATTCAGATGAATCTCAAGGGACCCTTGAAATCCAAAGCAAACTTGAAAAAGAAGGATAAGGTTGGAGGACTCACATACCTCCTGATTTCAAAACTTATTATGAAGCTACAGTAATCAAAACAGTGTAGTACTAGCATAAAGGCAGGCCTATAAGACCAATGGCAGGATAGAGAACCAGTAATAAATGAGTTTATATATGACTAATTTTCAGGCAAGGATGACAAGTCCATTCAATGCAAAAAGGACAATCTTTTCAAAAATTGTGCTAGGAAAACTGGATATCCACATGCAAAAGAATGAAGTTGGACACTTACCTTGCACCATATATAAAAATAAACTAGACATGGATCAAAGATCTAAATGTATAAAATAGAACTATAAAACTTGAAGGAAACATAGGGGTAAATCTTCATGACACTGGATTTGGCAATGTCTTCTTGGATATAGCCACTAACGAGAGAGGAAACAAAAGAAAAAATAGACAAATTGGACTTCATGAAAATTAAAAACTTTTGTGTATCAAATGACACTAATCAAGAACAAAAAAGGCAAACCACAGAATGGGAGAAAGTATTTTTAAATCATGTATCTGATGAGATTAATATTGAGAATATATAAAGAACTCCTAAAACTGAACAAAATGAACAGTGAAATTTTAAAATAACCTAAGGCCCATCATTAAAGAGGACACGTAATAGGATGAGCACTGGGTGATATACTCAACTAATGAATCATTGAGCATTATATCAAAAACTCATAATGTACTACTATACCTTAGCTAATTGAATTTAAATTAAAAAATAGCAAAAAATAAAATAAAATAGCCTAAGGACTTAAACAGATATTTCCCAAAGAAGATATATACAGATTGCCAATAATCACATGAAAAGCGGGGCACCTGGGGGGCTCGGTTGAGCATCCAACTCTTGATTTTGGCTCAGTGACAACTCAAGGTTGAGATCAAGACTCATGCTGGGTGCAGAGCCTGCTTAAGGTTCTCTCTCCTTTCTCTCTGCCCACCCTCCATGTGTACATGCACTTTTATTATCTCTCAAAAAGATTTTTTAAAAAGCACATAAAAAGATAATCATCATCACTACTTATTAGGGAAACACAACTGGAAAACACAATGTGATAGGACTTCACACCTACTAGGGTGGCTATTATAAAAATATTATTTACTATAAGAGAAGTTGGGGAGAATGTTCAGGAAATTAGAATTCTTTTACAGGCTGTGGGAATGAAAAATGGTGCAGCCACTGTGAAAAGTGGTATGACAGTTCCTCAAATATTAAAAACAGAATTACTGTATTATCTAACAATTCCACTTATGGGTATATACTTCAAAAAATTAAAAGCAGAGAGAGTAATAGATATTTGTGTGCCCATGTTTATAGCAGTATGATTCACAATAGCCAAAAGGTGAAAACAACCTATATGTCCATGGATTGACAAGTAAACAGAACATGGTCTACACACATAATTCAGTCTTAAAAAGGAAGGAAATTCTGATACATGTTACAACATGGATGAGCCTAGAAGGGATGAACCTTGAAGTCATTATGCTAAGCAAAATAAGCCAGTCACAAAAGGACAAATACTGTGTGATTCCACTCATATCAGTACTTAGAATAATTAAAATCACAAAAACAAAAAAACACAATGGTGGTTGCCAGGGCCTGGTGGGGGGAGGGAGATGAGGAGTTATTGTTTAATGGGTACAGAGATTCTAGGGTTTAATTTCAACTTTACTGGGGTATAACTGACAAATTAAAACTGTATATATTTAAGCTATACCACTTGATGTTTTGATATACCTCTCTATTGTGAAATAATCATCACAAACTAACTTCATATAATTACCATTTTCTTTTTTTGTTTCTTTTTGTCATAAGAACACATAAGATTTATCCTCTTAGTATAGTTCAAGCATTCATCCCTTCATAGTTCATAATATACAGTTTTGGTAACTATGGTTACATTATATTATATCTCTAGAAATTATTTATCTTATAATGCTAAAACTCTGTACCCTTTGATTACATCTCCCCATTTCTTTCTCACTCTAGCAATTACCATTCTATTCTCTTCTTCCAGGAGTCTGACTATTTTAGATTCCACATGTAAGTAAGATTAGGGAATATTTGTCTTTCTATATCTGCCTTATTTAACTTAGCACAATGTCCTCCAATTTTATCCACAGTGTTGCAAATGGCAGGATTTCCTTCTTTTTTTTTTTAATGGTTGAATAACATTCCAGGCCAGAAACTAGCCAAGCTATTTCTATGCACTGGGTAAATAAGAAAAAAGCCACACTGAAACAAAGAGGAGAGGCTGGAGACACAATCTTGCCAATAACCTCACTCCTAGCATCGCAATGCACAACAAAAAGGAAACTCCCTTCTGGGGTCTCTCTGAGGAGTAAAGAGCTTGGACCCTGCATCTGGTGCCCCAACTTTTAAAGCTTCTGCCTGAAAGATGACCCCCTAAAACATCTAGCTTTGAAAGCCAGTGGGGGTTGTATCTACCAAATCCATAAGGCTATGGCAAACTCAGAGACCATTCTTCAAGGAAAATGTGGATTCACCACGGTGAATACTCAGGACTCAGGACTCAGGGCAGAGACAGAAGAGTAACACACACCCAGTCTTTCCTTGAAAGAGGTTTACTTGTTTTTTGTTTTGTTTTTTAAATTTTATTTATTTATTAACAGGGAAAGAGATCACAAGTAGGCAGAGAGGCAGGCAGAGAGAGTAGGAAGCAGGCTCCCTGCTGACCAGAGAGCCCGACTCGGGCCTCAATCCTAGGACCCTGAGATCATGACCTGAGCCGAAGGCAGAGGCTTTAACCCACTGAGTCACCCAGGCGCCCGAAAGAGGTTTACTTG
>PITA01034109.1:0-12001 GCA_004023965.1 Spilogale gracilis | reverse complement strand
TAAATTATTATTACAAGAGCATCCCCTAAGAATTCCAATTTTGTGAAAGAACCATGTGTTCATTTTAAGCCACTACAGATTGCTAGAAAGAGATTGAATACCCAACTTTTGTAGCAACATGGACTGGACTGGAAGAGATTATACTGAGTGAAATAAGCCAAGAAGAGAAAGTCAAGTATCGCATGGTTTCACTTACTTGCGGTGCATGAAGGGTAAACTGGAGGACAGTGGCAGAAGGAAAGCAAATGGGAACTAGGGTAATCTAGGGAGGGAAATGAAACAACAGAGACTTTGAACACAGAAACAAACTGAGGGACTTGGAGGGAGGGGGGTGGAGGGATGGGAGAGCCTGGTGGTGGGTACTGGGGACACCTAAAGCGTGGAGCACTGGGTTGGGGAATGGGGAATGAATCTTGAAACACTGGGAAAAAAAATTTTAGTAACAATAAAAAAAAAAAAAAGAAAGAGATTGCCAAGCTTCTATATGAAGCTTATAATTTTCCACCACCATCAAAGAGGTGAGGATTTGATCCTTTAGTTCTGAAACACCAACCAAAAGTTAAAATATTGGGGCACCTGAGTGGCTCAGTTGTTAAGCATCTGCCTTCGGCTCAGGTCATGAGCCCAGGGTCCTGGGATCGAGCCCCACATTGGGCTCCCTGCTTGGCAGGAGGTCTGCTTCTCCCTCTCACACTCCTCCTGCTTGTGTTCCCTCTCTCACTATCCCTCTCTCTGTCAAATAAAAAAGTAAAATCTTTTAAAAAACTGAAAAACTTAAAATATCATGGAGTGATTCATGCATTTGTTTATCTTTTCCCAGGCACTTTATGGTCTGGTTTCAGGACATGGGGGTAACACAGAGGGATCTGTGAACTCAGTCACATAAGAAGCTTTGCTGATAGTCTAAGGCTTCTTGTTTTTCCCCAAGATTTTCAGTAGCAGCTTCCATTAGTTGAAGATGTTCCAATAATTTTGATCGATAGTTTGTTGAAGTTGAAATTCCCTTGTGGTATTGTTAGCCAGCTGATCTACAAAGGCAGCAGTCTGAAATGAGTGAGAAGGAGAGGCAAGGGCCACACTAGTGGTGGTAATAACTGAGATAGCCATGATAATGTTGACAATGAGTAGACCCAGGAAGCGTTTAGATTGTCTAGAATCTCCTTGGCTTTCTGATCATCTTCTTGAGGTCTCCCCAGGTCAGAAATTTGGCCTTGTGGGTACTGGGGAGGCACATGACAGTTGGCTGTTTTTCTTGTAGATTCAGGTGATTCCTCTGAGGGACTGGATTTTGGCTGGGCCAGGCCATGGTAATGTTTAATTAACATTTCTAATGGGGACCCACCCTGGTCAGTCCTTAGTGGAAACACAAGAGTAATCTCACCCCATATTATGAGTTCTACTGGTCCCTGCCCAATGCCCATGTTTGGGTCCTTCCAGAGTAGCTGGGCTCATGTTTTTTGCAGGGAATGAGGCTTAAAACGTTTTTCTTTGGCCAGAGTTTTGAAACTAGAATTTAAATAAAAAAGATTTAGAGTAAGCAATGCTTTCTGTAATTGTGCAATAGGACTCATGCATCCCCCTTTTTGTTTTGTATCATGTGTTTAAGGATAGAATGTGCTCTCTCAGTAATAGCCTGATTATGACTGGTTTGTCTCTGAATAGCATGCTGTAATTTATTGATGAATTCAATAAAGGGTTCTTGGGGGGCCCTGCTTGTTTGTTCTACATCTACGTATGGACTTCTCCCCTGAAACATTTTAGCCACTAGAGGCACCCCTGCTAAGTGACTGAGCCACTTGTTCACATAAATTGTCATATTCAGTATGCCAGACTGAATACTGAGGGGCTGAAATACTGCTTTATAAATGCTTTGTTTACAAATGAATCTTTTATCACGTTTCTGTAAATCATTGATCTTAAGATAAAGTTTCCTTAATCTGGAAGAACAAACATTAGAGAACAGCAGTGTTTTAAATAAGAGTCTCAAAACTATAATAATCTTTTAGTTCATTTAGTCCCAGGTTACTAATTCTTGTTTAATTTAAATGTAGCTTTAGTTAGTTCTGGAAGTTTTTATGCCTTTCAGTTTTAGGTTTTTCAAGATATCAAAGGCCTGTATTTGTCCTAAGCCCTTTTATATGAATTTCCTTGAAGATGGACCTCATCTTGTAAGAGAGTAAAACAATTATACATGACAAAAACTCAGAAATGGACATTGTTAATGATCTGATATGAGAACTCTTTATGATATAATTGACAAGGAAACTCAGTTATTTCTGTCACACATGAAACACTCCAATAGCCAGAATATCGACTGTTGATGACCTTGTACTGTAAGGACCTATTTAGAAGTCTAAGCCGCCATCTTGTTTACTCAGAAAGACAGCTCCAGGTGTTATGGGCAAATGGCCCCTGGAAAACAAAAATGAGCCAGGTTGGGGGAGATGCCCAATCAGTTAACCCCTTAACCTCTGTCTCAGGAGGTATGAAGGGGCAAAGTAAGAATGAGCAGCCAGTTCCTGGTATTTAAGATCAGGTGGGAATGTCCAGTCAGTTAATCCCCTTAACCTCCTGGACCCTGACCAATGAAGATCCCCTGGTAAACCACTCTGTGGGGATTAAATGTATTCATCATCACAGCAGAGTGAAAGAATTAACTCAGGCAAGCTATGTGAGTTGGGTCAGCTCAGGGTGTGGTTTTCCCCGATAAAAGGTAGCCTTTAAGAATAGGCATGGCAGCTCTCTCTCTTGGGAAGCAACCCTGGCCCAGGCAGTGTAATTCTTGATGCTTGGCACAAAATAAAGCTCTGCTTGACTTTTGCTTTTGTATCAGCCTCGTTCCTTTGACCACGGACCCTATTAGTACCAGCCTAGTCTTGAACAAGCCTAGTCAGTAAATGAGACTTTGTTCATTATTTAAATCTTGGGGAAGTTTGTTAAAACCTTATTAAGTTTTAAAGCACATACCTAAACAGGATCATGGATCATTACAAAACTCAAATTTTATTTAACCAAGGTGACAATAAGAGATTCCAAAGGCAAATATGTAGGGTTATATAGTTTTAGCAAAACTTAGGTCCTTTAATATTGAGAAATTTTAACTAAGTAATCGAAGATCTAATAATGCCATAACAGAGAAAGTGATTTTCTGAGCATATGAAAGAGAAAAAACTTTTGTTTACATTTTCTTATCAAGAGCAGACCAACGATTCAAGACAACTTCATCTTTTGAACAGAGAATTTCAATCATACCACTATAGTTTTAAAATGCCTTTATTTTAATATTAGTCTATCCTAACCACACCAAAATTTCTTTCCAAAAATTTCCCTTTCATAAAACTTCCACAACTTTCTTTGCATTCAGACTGTCCCAAGCCATCTTTCCAAACAACCATCTTATTTAGGACAAAATTACCTTCTTTTACCTTCAACAAAAAGGCATTCCCATTCTTTATATCTTTCTTACATATCTCCTATGCTTCTACATACAAAGTTGCTTCTCTTATTTCCATGAGTCTTAACTACATTTACTAGAATTTTGCATTCCTAGAAACCTTAATGTCCAGTGAAAACTAAGTAGTAACCAAGTGTCAACTATCACACCAGAATTCTTTAGATTGCAAATCTGTGAATCAGTTAAGCACAAAGCATGTTTTACCAACAGACTTAAATATCCTTAGTATTTTTGCAATAAGAAGTTAAAAGCACAAACCCACATCCAGTAATCAGTGGCTTAGCACTTCATCTTAATTGGAAAAGACCTAGATGTCCAAAGAACATAATTCCATTTACAATCCAAGCAAAACTTTAAAGTTTCATGTTACCAAAGACTTTGAAAGCTATCTTAATTTCCAAGAAAACTTTGATGAGACAAACAATTAACCATCAATTTAATCATCTTTTTGCTAACAAATTGCAAGAGAGATAACATGAGCATATTTGACCTTTAGTAAACCTCATAGAGTAAGTTTTAAATTCACTGCTGATAACTTTAAAGACATGTCTACCTTAATTAAACCAACAAACTTAACTTAGTTCAAATACTGAATTATGTTCCATCTGGATCTTCCCCATTGTCAATTTTTACTGGAGACAGATGGGGAAATCTAGAGTGGTTGGTGTTCAGTACAGGAAGTGCTCTTCCTGCAACCTGATGGTAAGGGTAGGAAAAGCCATGGTGCCTGAAGCCCTGAGGATGGTCTAAAAGTTAGTTATGCAGGCCACATCCAAAGTGGTGTAGAAAAAAGGGGGAGGAGGGGACAGAAGAGGCAAAGTGTTGTCAGAAGGAAGAGAATGGGTTCCTGGTTCCAGAGGTCATCAGCTCCAACAGAGGAGCAAAGGTCATGTTTTCCTGCCAACACAGGGAAACAGATAGTCCATGGTGGGCCAGAGAAGACAGGAAATTTCCCCCCAAAACAAAGGGAGTTTCAGCAGTTGCTTGGGAATATTCCTTAAAGTCCCCATCCCGAGGTAGACTTAACAACAGTTGGTTCCAATTATAGTCATTAAGGCAGGACATGAGTGAGAGAGAAGCTTTCACACCTATTAAGAACAGTGAGAGAGAGAGGGAGTCAAAATTCCCCTTTGTCTGGCATGGCCTGTGTTTCCTCCAGAAACCTGGGTTTACTCAGAGGAGGCCTATTCAGATAATTATCATTCAATGTCAGGAGGGAGTTTACTAGCCAAACACATTCAGGCAAACCTATTCTTCAAGGCCTTTTGATTGGGGTCCTGCTGTAGAGCAATGAAGGCCCAGGTATGAGCAATGGGTAACCTAGGTCCATTTACCTTTAGCTCTGAAGACATCTGATAGAACCCACCGAGGTCATGCAATATTAAAGATCAGTGCTTTCCTAAATTTTGCAATCCAAATTGTTTCCAGTGGGTTAAAATGCACCCCAAGGAAGAGTCCTTGGGAACTGAAGAAAAGAGGTCCATTACCTAGGAAATCCCCCTGATTCCCTGGTGGTGTCCCACTTGGGATATGTCAGGTTCCTGGTGTCAAAGTGACTGAGGTGTCCCCTGAACAAAATTGTTATGACTACCACCACTGATCTAGGCCCCTGTAGAATGGAATTCTTCCCACCTCCCCTTCCCCATCACATTCTAGACTATGATGGTGCTGGTGTATGGACTGAAATACCATGATACTGAAATGCCATGTGCTTGAAGGTCACAACATGAAGGTCATGCCTTAGTTACCTTGCCTTGAAGGTATTCTTTATTTTACCTTGCCCTGAGCTTTGAAAAAATCCACTGTTTTTTGTTCGTTTGTTTAAATAAAGATTTTATTTATTTATTTATTTATTTATTTTTGAGAGAGAGAGAGAGAGAGAAAGCACAAGCAGGGGAGCAGCAGGCAGAGGGAGAAGCCAGGTTTCTCACCAAGCAAGGAGACTGATGTGGAGCTCAAACCCAGGACCCTGGGATCATAACCTGAACCAAAGGCAGACACTCAACAGACTAAACCACTCAGGTGCCCTGAAGAACCCATTTTTTTTTAACCCATGGAGAACAATAGAAAAATTTTACAAGGGTAAATTACCCAATTTTGGAGCTTAAGTAGCTAGTAGAGAACATTGATGGAAAACTGTAAAGATAGAAATCATCATGGTCTAAGCAACATTCCAACACATATAGTCCTTACAGCCAACTTCCACAGGAAACAGTCCCCTGTAAGTATCACTTCCCAGATATAGCCTCCAGTAAGCATCAACTAAGTGGGGGGCAAAGGGGAGAAGGTGGTGGAATTTCCTAGTAGGGGGAGGTGGGAGCTTTTCCTCTTCATTAGGTCTAACTTGAGAAGTTAAAGGACTAATTTGGGGAACCAAAGGAGTCATAGATTTCCCTTCTTTTTCTTTAAAAATGTTTGAGGTGTCCTCAGTATGTGAAGGGGCCAAGGTAGACCTAACTAGGCCCCACATAGTAGGAAAGTAAGGGACAACTTTTTACCTTGTTTATAGCAACATTTCAAGTTCTTTCCAATTCCCTCCCATACTTCTAAATCTAAAGTTCCCTGGTCAGGGAACCATGGGTTCTGTTCAATAACAACGTTTAACAAAATCTGAAGTTGATCCTCTGTTACAGAGGTCCTACTTACCTTAAGGAGCTATTTTTCAATTATAGTATTGCTTTAAGGAAAATATATATTAAAAATTACTTTACAGAAAAATATGACAAAGAAACAACAACAACAACAAAAACAAAGAAAGGAATACATCATCGACCCAGAATGTCTAAGACCAAGGCACACTTTTGTAAAATTACTGGTTTTTAAAGAGAAAGAAAAAATTCTTTAGGCACCCTGGGCATGTAGGCAAAAAAGAAATAAAATAATATTCTTGTCAGACTCTTCAACAGCAATACTTTAAGCCAGAAGGAAATTGTACAATATAGAAAAGGTACTCAAAGTACGAACCAAGAATTTATATCCAGCAAAACTGACCTTCTATAAAGACCCACTATTATCTTGCAAACACTCAGTGTTTTTTCCATGGGCCCTTGCTGAGTTGTCTACTGACAATAAGCTGCACCCCAACAATACACCTAGAGAGACATTGCCAAAAAGACTGATGGTAAGGACTCAGTATGTATTTACTTGGAGAAGGAACACTAAATGATAGTTAAAAGAGAAACAAGTTTATAGTACCTATATGTTCTAACAATGTAGTTGTAGTATAATCCCCTAAAGTGGTGGGAAAGCTGCACAGTGGGTACAAATATTTTTGTGCCTATTTTCAGTACTCTAGTTGGAAGCAGCAGTTTTACCATTGCTATTATGAGACTGTTCCTCGTATAGAGTGGCAAATAAGTTATTGTAGAGTCTTTCAAATTTTTCATCTCCTGTGTCCTTGGAAACCCAAGTCATATGCCAGATGTGTGTGTGTGTGTGTGTGTGTGTGTGTGTGTGTGTGTGCATGTGCATGTATGTGTGTATATATTATGCACACACACATACACATGCACATAAAAACTATATATTTATATAAAATCTATATTAATATATAATAAAACCAATGTTTATATTTATAGAAAATACCTAATTCTATTCACCAGAAAGGCCTAGAAACAATGACCAATCTAGTAGCAGTGAGCATACATAACACTCAGTTTATACTCTTGAAATTCCCTTTTCTATTTAAGAAAATAGGGGGACCTCCTGGAAGATTGATGATTCTAGAATAGTGGCAGGAAATATAAAAGATGAGCCTGGAATATCTTGTCTTAGCAGGCTATCAATTGAGGCTATCAAGTGAACTTAGAAATCAACCTAATACTGGTACAATTTCAGCTGCAACAAGATTATAACTGAAATTGATTGAAATGCAGCAAATATATTTCAGTAAGTTCATAATGATATTTGGCAAAATTCAACTGATCAATTTCTGAGGATGGTATAGAAACAAATTATATCTTAAAAACTATGTAAATAAGAGGGAGGATAAAGATGGCAGAAGAGTAGGAGACCTAGATAACATCAGATCCCAGGAATTCAGCAAGACAGTTATCAAACCAGTTGGAACACCTACTGACTCAAAAGAAGATGGAGGAGAAGAAGAGCAGCAATTCTAGGAACAGAAAAGTGAATACTTTCTGGATGGTAGGACCCACAGAGAAATGAATTGGAGGCAACATCTGGGAAGACAGACCGCAGGAGCATGAGCCAGCTCCCGGTCAGTCATAGAACAGTGGAGCACAAAATCAGAACCTTTAGAAGTCTGCTCCACTGAGGGATGTGGCCCCAGAGGTTAAGCAGGGGATGGAACCCTCATTGGGACAGTGTGGTCTCAGAACCCAGAGGGTCACAGAACGCCCCAGGGTGCCTGAGCATGGCAGAGCTCCCATGTATCAGAGTGGGAAGCCAGCTGCAGAGATGGAGCTGAGAAGTGGGCTCTAAGCTCAGGGGTTAACTTAAACCATGATCCGAGTTGCAGTTGGGCTACTGCTCTTTGAGCAGGGACTCCACAAGTGGAAGATCTGGAGAGAGCCCCTCCTTCTTCCACCAAGAGGAGCAGCACAGGAGTGTGCTTCAGGAATCTGCTGTGTTTGGAGACTCCAAATGGGGCTGACCACCAGAGACAGAAACAGTCACAGGCTGGGTAATCTCTGAGTGCAGTCAGAGACCAGAGAGATGGGTGTGATTGACTGCTTTTCTTTGAGGGTGCACGGAGCAGTGGGGCCCCATGCTCTTGGCTCCTCTGGGCCAGGGACTGAGAGGGCACCATCTTCATTCCTATCCTCCAAAGCTGTATGAAAATTGTTCAGGGAACAAAAGCTACCAAGAGTGAACCTGAGCAGATTGCTTAGCCTGGCCCCTGGCAAGGCAGTTCAACCCTGGGCAAAGACATTTGAGAATCACTAAAACAGGCCCCGCCCCCAGAAGATCAGTGAAAACATACAGCCAAGACTAAATTCACAGATCAGTGAGAACTACAGAACTCCTGACCTACGGGAATGCACCACGTAGAATTCATGTCCTTTCCCCCATTATTCTTTAGTCTTTTAAAGTTAAGCTTTTTAAATTTTATTTTTTATTATTCTATTTTAAAATTTTTTCTTTCCTATTTTAATATTTTTTAGACTATTTTGTCTTATCAATACCTTTTTTTAAAAATCTATTTTAGGGGTGCCTGGGTGGCTCAGTTGGTTAAGCGACTGCTTTTGGTTTAGGTCATGATTCTGGAGACCCAGGATTGAGTCCCACATTGGGATTCCTGCTCGGCGGGAAGCCTGCTTCTCCCTCTCTCAGTCCCTCTGCTTGTGTTCCCTCTCTAGCTCTGTTTCTCTCTGTCAAATAAATAAATAAAATCTTTTTAAAAATCTATTTTAATTTTCATTGTTTTACTCATATTCTATCCCTCCATTGTATTTAAGCTTAGTTTTTGTATATACATAGGCTTTTTTTTCTTGAAATTTTGATATACAGTTTGTCTAATAGAACCAAATATTCCCTAAATCTAGTGCATAGCTTTGCTAGTCCTCAATCTCATCACATTCTTTTCTTTTATGTTTTTCTTTTTTCTTTTTTCCACCAACTTTTCAGTTCCTTTTTTAGACTCTTTTCTTATTTTTCATCTTTACAATCATATTCCATCCCTTCATCGTGTATATCCTTGTTTTTGTACATGTATGCTTTTCTGTCCTTAAAATCTTGGGAGGCAGTTTCTTCTAACAGACCAAAATACACTCAAAATCAAGTATATGGCTCTGTTCTATTCACCAGTATAATTATATGTGTATATAAGGAGACAGATAAAGATAGATATAGATTTTTTCCCTTTCTTTTCCCCCTAGTTTTGAGTCTCTTCTGATTTGGTTAGTGTGTATTTTTCTGGGGTTATTACTACTCCTACTCTTTTAGTATATTATTCTTACATTCACCTATTCTTACCTAGATAAAATGAAAAGATGGAAAAATCACCTCAAAAAAAAGAACAGGAGGCAGTACTGATGGTTAGGGATCCAATCCATACAAACATTAGTAATATGTCAGAACTAGAGTTCAGAATCATGATTATCAAATTGCTAGCTGTGCTCAAAAAAAGCATGGAAGATATTAAAGGAATCCCTTTCTGGAGAAATAAAAGAACTAAAACCTAACCAAGTGGAAATCAAAAAAGCTATTAATAAAGTGCAATAAAAAACGGGGGCTCTTATTGCTAGGATATATGAGGCAAAAGAGAAAATTAGTGATAGAGAAGACCAGATAGTATGGCAAATAAAGAAGCTAAGAAAAAGATGAGCAACTACTGGATCTTGAGGAGAGAATTTGAGAAATAAGTGATAGCATAAGATGAAACAATATTAGAATAATTGGGATCCCAGAAGAAGAAGAAAGAGAGAGAGGTACAGAAGATATATTAAAACAAATTATAACAGAGAATTTCTCTAATTTGGCAAAGGGAACAATTCTCAAACTGCAGGATGCACAGAGAACCCCCTTCAAAATCAATAAAAATAAGTCCACACCCATAATCTAATAGTAAAACTTATAAATCTCAGTGACAAAGAGAAAATCCTGAAAGCATCTCAGAAGAAGAGGTCTGTAATGTACAATGGCAGAAATATTAGATTTGTAGCAGACCTATCCACAGAGACCTGGCAGGCCAGAAAGGACTGCCATGATATATTCAGAGCACTAATCAAGAAAAATATGAAGCCAAGAATACTATATCCAGTTAGGCTGTCATTAAAAAGTGGAAGGATTGATTTAAAAAACTCCCAGAATAAACAAAAACTAAAATAATTTGCAAACACCAAACCAACCCTACAGAAAATACTGAACGGGGTCCTCTAAGAAAAGATGGAGCCTAAAAGTAACAGACCAGAAAGGAACAGAGACAATATACAGTAACAGTCACCTTACAGGCAATACAATGGCACTAAATTCATACCTTTCAATAGTTACCCTAAATGTAAGTGGGCTAAATGTCCCCAAACAAAAGACACAGTGCATCAGAATGGATAAATAAACAAGACCCATCATGCTATCTCCAAGAAACTCATTTGATACCCAAAGACACTCCAGATTTAAAGTGAGGGGTTGGAAAACATTCATCATGCTAATGAACATAAAAGGAAAGTTGGGGTGACAATCCTTATATCAAACAAATTAGATTTTAAGCCAGAGACTATAATAAGAGATGAGGAAGGACACTATATCATACTTAAAGGGTCTGTCCAAAAAGACCTAATGATTTTAAATATCTATATCCCTAACATGGGAGCAGCCAATTATATAATCAAATTAATAACTAAATCAAAGAAACACATCAACAATAGCACAATAATAGTAGGGGACTTTAACACCCCCCCTTACTGAAACAGATAGATCATCTAAGCAAAAGATCAACAAGGAAATAAAGGCTTTAAATGACACATTGGACCAGATGGATATCACAGATATATTCAGAATATTCCACCCCAAAGCAACAGAATACACATTCTTCTCTAGTGCACAGGGAACACTCTCCAGAATAGATGGCCTCCCTGGTCACAAATCAGGTCTCAATCTGTAACAAAAGACTGAGATCATTCCCTGCATATTCCCAGGCCACAAGGCACAAGAGGAAAGTTGGAAAGAACACAAATACATGGAGGCTAAAGACTATCCTACTAAAGAATGAATGGGTTGACCAGGAAATTAAAAAAGAGTTTAAAAAATTCATGGAATAAATGAAAATGAAAGCACAACTGTTTAAAAATCTTTGGGACACAGCAAAGGTAGTCCTGAGAGGAAAGTATATAACAATACAAGCCTTTCACAAGAAACAAGAAAGGCCTCAAGTACAAAACCTAACCGTACACCTAAAGGAGCTTTTCTCAAGAACAGCAAAGACAGCCTAAACACAGCAGGAGAAGAGAAATAATAAAGATCAGAGCAGAAATCAATGAAATAGAAACCAAAAGAACAGTAGAACAAATCAACCAAACTAGGAGCTGGTTCTTTGAAAGATTTAACAAGATTGATAAACCCCTGGCCAGACTTATCAATCAGAAAGGATAAAGGAACCAAATTAATAAAATCATGGATGAAAGAGATCATAACCAACACCAAAGAAATAGAAACAATTATAAAAATATATTATAAGCAATTATACACCAGAAAATTAGACAATCTGGAAGAAATGGATGCATTCCTAGAGACATATAAACTACCAAAACTGAGTCAGGAAGAAATAGAAAACCTGAACAGATCCATAAGTAGTAAGGAGATTGAAGCAGTCATCAAAAATCTCCCAGCAAACAAGAGCCCAGAGCCAAATGGCTTTCCATGGGAATTCTATCAAAAATCTCCCAGCAGAGGGTCAAGATGGCGGAAGGTCAGGTGACCGCATTTCAGGGAGTTCCCTGAAGAGAGCTGAATTCCAACAAAAAAACCACTACAAGACCACCGTGAACACCCATGAAACCAGCCTGAAATGTGATATTTCCCACTTCTGCACCGCCACGAGAGACAAAGAACATCGGCAAAAAGGTAGAAACAAATTGGAGGGTCTGG